>JANEHK010001010.1:0-15641 GCA_025960845.1 Tachycineta bicolor | reverse complement strand
ATGTAGTTAGTGAGGATTGGGTCAGTATATAGATGACCTTTTTCGTAATAGTGATAGACATTGGTAAGAAATAGTAAATAACGAACACGTAGTAATTAGTATAAAAGATTAAGGACAGCCCAGCTCGGGGGGAGACGTGAGAAGTCCATGCAGCTGCAAACATCATGTAAGATAAGAAACAATAAACGAAAAATGCAACCTTGAAAAAAACTAAACCTGAAGACTCCGTCTCTTCCTTCGGCTTGGCTCAGAGCTGTGCAGGGGGGAAAAAGACACTGAAACCACCTGAATGTTGGGGAAGCTCCCTGACATCTGGCGTCCCTGATGGACGAAGGGAAACAGAGAAAGAAACAAAACCAGATGAGGTGAAGCCTGCAAAACAAGTAGGTTCAGGGAGAGATGAAGCAGCAAAGGAGACAATTTTAGTGGCAGACACCGCACAAGTTTCTGCCAAGCCAGAATTCCGTCCAACAGACTGGACAGACATAAAGAAATATGCATTGAAAGGGGATACACTTTCAATGGGTCCAAAGGGCATGGCTATGCCAGTGACATATGATGCACAGGATGCAAACCCAAGATAGGAAAGGTTGGATCATGAAGTTGTCAAAGATCTGATGAAAGCCGTTCATGATAATGGATTGGGGTCTCCATACTTCAAACAGCTTTTAAAAGGGACATTTAATATATATGATTTAACACCATATGACCTCCGATCTCTTGCATCACTGATCCTGAGTGATGCACAATTCATCGTTTGGGAAGCAAAATGGAGAAAAATTTTAAATGATTACAGAATCAAATACCAAAGTGGAGTAAATGCAGGCTTCACCGTGGCACAATTGGCCGGTGATCCACCACTTGACAGTGCAGCTCGTCAAGCCAGGTTTCTTCCTCGAGATGTGTTGACAGACATCAAGGATGCAGCCAGAAAGGCAATAGTGCAAGTTTCACCAGCAAGAGTCACAGAAAGTATTTTTACAGAGGTGAAACAAGGTCCTTCAGAACCCTTCAGTTCATTCATCGATGGTCTCACACAAGCAGTGGACAAGCAAGTTACAGATGAAGCAGTAAAGTCACATTTGATTCGGCGTCTTGCATTTACAAATGCCAACCCAAAATGCAAGCGCGTCATCAGTGCAATGCCAGGCCAACCCACCATTGTTACCTGTTGGAGTTTAGGGCATTTCTTTGGCTGCCCTGGAGAGTTAGGGACTTGGGCAGGGGGCTCTGAGACCCCAGCCCAGAGCTCAGAGAGACACTGGCTTTGATCTCAGTCCATGGGAAAAACTTCCTAAACTGAGGGAGGGTTTGCAAACCACAGGGGTGTGAAAAATGGTAGTTTAGTTTGTCACAGAGTGAAAAAATAGTGATTTTAGATTCATAGCATTGGAGTGAATGGGGACAAAATGGAGAATCTGGGGCGTTGTCTCCTTCTTCTTCCTTCTTTCCTCACTCCATTTCTGCAGTGACGTTGGCACAAAGTAGTTAGTAAGGATTGGGTCAGTGTATAAGTGACCTTTTTAGTAATAGTGATAGACATTGGTAAGAAATAGTAAATAACGAACACGTAGTAATTAGTATAAAAGATTAAGCACAGCCCAGCTCTGGGGGAGACGCGAGAAATCCATGCACCTGCAAACATCGTGCTAGACTGTGAAAAATTTGTAAGATAAGAAACAATAAACAAAAAATGCAACCTTGAAAAATCTAAACCTGAAGACTCCGTCTCTTCCTTCGGCTTGGCGCGGAGCTGTGCAGAGGGGAAAAGGACCCTGAAACCACCTGAATGTTGGGAAAACAGCCCCCGACATCTGGCGTCCCTGGGTGGGCACGAAACATCTGGCGTCCCTGACTGGGCACGAAACATCTGACGTCTCTGACCGGGCACGAGACATCTGACATCCCTGCGTGATAAGAAACACCTGGCTTCTCTGAGTGAGTGGGCAAAAACATCTAACATCCCTGCTCGGACAACATCTAGGATCCCTGACCTGTACTCCCGAAAAGGAGCACCGAAAAAGGTCACGAGACCTCTGCAAAAAGATCAAAAGCTCCCAGAACATCAAACTGCCAAGCCAACAACTCTGGAGAAGAAAAACACCTGTTTGGCCAAAAGAAGAACACCTCGTTCCACTTTGTCCCAGACGACGGCTTTCCAGGGCCCGGAGACCGTCACCCTGAAATCTGCTGGACAGACATCAGGACATCTCTGAGACAGATTGGACCAGAGCTGCAGCAAACCTTTGGATTAGTAAGACCAGTGAGATTCAGAACACACCACACCCATGGGGGGGACAACATCACAAGAGAGAATTATTATATTAGAACAGCTAAAAGAAATAATATCAAAATACAATATAGCGCTAAAAGATAAGGAGCTCCAAGCCCTAATGTTATGGGTCAAAACTAATTATCCACAATGTGAGACCCAGTCTCTTTTTGAGCCAGATTTTTGGCAGGAAGTGAACAGAAAACTTTATGATAATGCCACAAGAAAAGATAAAGTTGCGGCAAAGCTTTTGTCAGCTGGGAGAATTGTGTTAAAAGTTATAACAGAATATAGCAGGGAAGCGTTCGAGTTTGAACGCCTGCCAAGCAAGCAAAGGGAGTTTAGCACAGAGGCAGAGCAGATAGCCATGCTAACTCCAAAGCTAGCACTTCCCCCAGGGGAAAGAGAGGGGGAAGGGGAAAGAACAAACGTATCTCAAGGTCCAACAGAAAGCTCGTCAACACCCCACAGATTGATCCCAGGACAAATGAAACTCCTGATCCATCCAAGTGACCAGGAGGATCTGGACATGCTTTTCTTTGAAGCAGTCTCAGAACAAACCCCACATTCGCGCATGGAGGGGGGGGGGAAAAGCCCACCAAGGAGTCCTTTCACACCACCAGAGTCTCCATGCCGAGAAACCCCTCCCCAGTCACCACTGCTTTCCCTTCCCGTGGAAAAACCGGGTGCGAGTGGAGAAGACGGGGGGGCGAAAGAGCAGGGGCGAGCGCCATCAGAACCGTGGCGGGGGGGTGAGGCTGAGCGCGGGAGCAAAGCCGCGCGGGGGACCGAGGCCGCGCGGGGGGGCGAAGCCGCGCGGGACAGCGAAACCGCGGGGGGGGGCGAAGCTCCGCGGGAAACCGAAGCGGCGGGACGCGACGGGGCGCGATTGAGAAGCGCGGAACGCCGGGAACAGTCCGCGGGGGACGAGACCGCAGCGGGGGGGAGCTCGAGAGCGAGCCGAATACTACAAACCCCAGAAATCCTTGCGGCCGGTCCAGGCGCAGGCGCGGCAGAGGCAGAGCAGAGCCCGAGACGCGTTCCTCTTCGGGGAGGGGCTGATTCCGATGACGAGGGAGAAGGGGCGGACCTTGAACGGGAGATAGGGCGGGGTTTCCCGCCGGGGACCGCCAGGCCGAAGTCGGCAGGGGCGGGGTGGGCGGAGACGGAGCAGGCAGGGAGGGGGCGTGGCCGAGGCGGGGAGAGTCTCGAGAGTGCCACCCCCAGGCAGCGAGAGCTGCGGGGCCCGACCACGCCCACCGGCAGCTATGACCCTGAGCTGCCAGCGTGCGGTGATCCAGGGACAGCTGCCGAGCTGTCACGGATGGGACCGCATCCGAAAATATCTCAGATTTTACAGGCTTTTCCAGAACTTAAAAGATACTTCAGAACTCCGAGCCCACAGAGAGCAGCTGTCGGCGTGCCGACGTTGCCGAGGGGCGGGGCTGAGAGGCAGCGAGCACGGAGATCATCAGTTGCATCGACTGAAGCATCGGTTTAGGAGGACACACCCACGCTGCATCGGTTTTTTCCAGTTTCATATAAAAAATCAACCACTTCAGAACAGCGATTCAAACAAAAGCCGAGAGAACCTTTGCCAATGTTGAAGGATAATGATGCTGTTGATGAAGACGAGGAGATGTCAATCACAGATGAAGATATAATTAAAATCACAGCATCAGAGGGAATTCCTGCCAAGAAATTAAAGGAATTTGAGTTCACACGGCGAGCTTCATCATTTTTGTTATCTGAGGACTTCATGAACAACTTTTTTCGCAAGTTCACTGAAACAGCATTTCGCCACGATCCCACATCTTTTTTCTCTCAAAGTTTTCTTTCAGGGACAGATGCTTCAAGAAAATTTGAGGATGTTCAGCAAACCCTGATCCCTTTCCAGAAGGAGAAAAAGAGAGAAAAGGAGAGAGAGAAAGAGAGAGAAAAGGAGAGAGAAAAAGAGAGAGAAAAAGAGAAAGAGAAAAAGAGAGAGAAGGAAAGGGAGAGAGAGAGAGAGAAAGAAAGGAAGAAAGAAAGAGAGAAAGAGAGAGAGAAAGGGAGAGAGAGAGAAAAAGAGAAAGAAAAGCAGAAAGAAAAAGAGAGAGAAAGGGAAACAGAGAAAGAAACAAAACCTGATGAGGTGAAGCCTGCAAAACAAGTGAGTTCAGGGAGAGATGAAGCAGCAAAAGAAACAGTTTTAAAGGCAGATACTGCACAGGCTTCTGCCAGGCCAGAATTCCGTCCAACAGACTAGACAGACATAAAGAAATATGCATTGAAAGAGGATACACTTTCAATGGATCCAAAAGGCATAGCAATGCCAGTGACATATGATACACAGGATGCAAACCCAAGATGGGAAAGGTTAGATCGTGAAGTAGTCAGGGATCTGATGAAAGCAGTTCGTGATAATAGATTGAGATCTCCCTATTTTAAACAACTTTTAAAAGGGACATTTAATATATATGATTTAACACCATATGACCTTCGATCTCTTGCTTCAATGATCCTGACTGACGCACAATTCCTCGTTTGGGAAGCAAAATGGAGAAAAATTTTAAATGATTACAGAATTAAATACCAAAGAGGAGCAAATGCAGGCTTCACACTGGCACAATTGGCTAGTGATCCACCGCTTGACAGTGCAGCTCATCAAGCCAGGGTTCTTCCTCCAGATGTGTTAAGAGACATCAAGGATGCAGCCAGAAAAGCAATGATGCAAGTTACACCAGCAAGAGTCACAAAAAGTAGTTTCACAGAGGTGAAACAAGGTCCTTCAGAACCCTTCAGTTCATTCATCCATCGTCTCACACAAGCAGTGAACAAGCAAGTTACAGATGAAGCAGTGAAGTCACATTTGATTCGGTGTCTTGCATTTGCAAATGCCAACCCAGAATGCAAGCGTGTCATCAGTGCAATGCCAGGCCAACCCACCATGGCAGAAATTTTAGAGGCATGCAACAAGGTGGGGACACCACAGCACGTCGCAGCAATTGTGGGAGATCAAGTAGAAAAAGCTGTCAAAGATGCATTTGCAAATTTTCAACAAAAAGAGTGTTTCAAGTGTAGCAGGCCAGGACATTTCAAAAAGGATTGTCCACAAATTACACACGATGCAAATTCAACAGATCATTATCCGACATGCGGAAGAGAGAATTATTGCTCTGCAAAAAACAATGCAAGTGGAAAAACTCAGTCGGGAAACTCCAAAAAGAGCGCAAATCGTCAACGCGCGACGACACAAATAATGGCGATGACTCAAGAACAGGTTCCGCAAGGGGGACAATCATCGGGGAACAACAATTCAGCGCCCTCAGCAGGACAATTCGTAGGATCCCCAGTGATCCAGAGTTACTCCCACCAGGGGCGCAATGTGACTTGGCAACTTCCAAAGTAATATGTTTTTTGGATGACAATTATGCAGTGATACCCACTGGTGTCACTGGATCCTCGTGGAAGAGACAGGACTTTCTAATTATAGGTAAGGACAGAAGCAGTGTTTTAGGACTTGTTATTTACCCTTCTGTCATTTCAGCAGATCGCAATGATGAGTTGACAGTTTTAGCGAAGCCTCATCAGCCACCATTGATCATTCCTCCAAACACCTCGATTGCCAGGGCAATTGCATTGCCACCCCATGCAGCAGAACACGTCTTGCCAGTGCTCCAAGAACAAGATCCTCCTTCAGGTGAGCACATGGAGGTTCATGCCTCCTGGGTGAAACACATAGGCCGAGACAGACCAATTCTCGTCTGTGAATTGACCCAGAGTGACAAGACAATCGCAGTCAAAGGGATGCTTAACACAGGCGCGGACGTCACGGTGATTTCATATCTTTTTTAGCCCAAAAATTGGAAATTAATTGCTCCCTTGAGTCCTCTTTCAGGCATAGGGGGGAACACCTTATGTCTGCAGAGTGAAAATGCGGTTGTTGTCTCGGGGCCAGGAGGTAAGACTGCAATCATTCGCCCATTTGTTGTGCAAAGACCCATCACAGTGTGAGGAAGGGACATTTTAATACAATGGGGCGTAAAGTTGGAAGTAGATTTTTAGTGGGGGCCACTGTGGCACTCACCACTTTGAAACTGACCTAGAAAACAGACAATCCTGTCTGGGTGGATCAGTGGCCCCTCGAAAGAAAAAAATTAAGTGCTCTCAAAAATTTAGTCAAGGAACAATTGAAAAAGGGACACATTGTACCGACAAACAGTCCCTGTAATTCCCCAGTGTTTGTCATTCGCAAGAAAGCCTATGGATCGTGGAGATTGCTTCATAATCTCAGAAAAATCAATGAAGTCATTGAGGAAATGGGACCACTTCAGCTAGGGCTTCCATCTCTCTCAATGATTCCGAGAGATTGGCCACTTGTGATCGTTGATCTCAAAGACTGTTTTTTCAACATTCCACTTCATCCAGATGATGCTCCTCGATTTGCCTTTTCCATCCCAAGTGTCAACAGGGAGGAGCCTCTGCAGAGATACCATTGGGTTGTTCTTCCTCAAGGACTCCGGAACTCGCCGACCATCTGCCAATGGTTTATTGCACAGGCACTGTCTCCAGCTCGAGAGAAACACCCAGGAGCAAAAATCATTCATTATATGGATGATCTGCTCATTGCAGCACCGACACAACAGGAATTGCAGAGAGCTTGTGACTGTGTAATCACAGAGGTGCAACATGCAGGTTTGGAAATTTCCACTTCAAAAATTCAGGAAATTGCACCTTAGAAATACTTAGGATGGAAAATCACTGAACAAACAGTGAAACCACAGAAAATTGAAATTAAAACAGAAGTTAACAACTTACAGGATTTGCAACAACTTTTGGGGGAGATCAACTGAATGAGATCCATCTTAGGGATCACAAATGATGAACTTGCGCCGTTGTTCAATCTCTTGAAAGGGGACAGTAACATCAAATCTCCCAGGAGCCTCACCCCTGAGGCTCGGGAGGCCCTTGAGAAAATTGCTAGAGCCCTCCAGCAGAGACAGGCACATCGCTTCGTAACATCTTTACCTTTATTTCTTGCAGTGTTGGGGGAAAAAATACAGTTATATGGGTTGATTTTTCAGTGGGATTCATCGCAGAAAGACCCATTGCTAATTTTTAGAGTAGATTTTTTTATCTTACAGGTCTCCGAGGACGATCCTCTCAAGTCTAGAAATGATAGCTCAGATCATCATCAAAGCTAAGACCAGGCTGCAAACAATGGCAGGCAAAGATTTTACAACAATTTACCTGCCTTTGAAAAAAGATTATTTTGATTGGGCGTTGCAAAAGTCAGAGGATTTGCAGATTGCATTGTTAGATTACCCAGGTGTTTGTACTATTCATTTCCCAAGTCACAAGCTGTTGAAAGCAAAAATAAGTTTCAGAGAAAGACCAAAAATAAGTGAGGTGCCGTTAGATGCAATAACAGTTTTTACCGACAGCTCAGGAAAGACTCACAAATCAGTAAGTACATGGCAAGATGACATCACGGGAGAATGGAAATCAGATATAAGAATAGTACAAGAGTCACCACAAATAGTGGAATTAGCAGCAGTAGTCCGAACTTTTGAGCTGTTCCAGCAACCTTTTAACTTGATCACAGACTCAGCTTATGTAGCTAATGTGGTCAAGAAACTTGAGAGTTCACTTTTGAAGGAAGTTAACAATGAAAGTTTGTATTCATATTTGCTGTGCATAAGGGCATTGTTGCAAAACAGAAAACATAAATACTTTGTCTCTCACATCAGAGCACATTCATCCCTTCCAGGTTTTTTAGCAGAAGGCAATGCACATGCAGACAAATTGACCATGCCAATTTCAAGGACTTTACCGAACATTTTTAAACAGGCAAAATTGAGCCATGCATTCTTTCATCAGAATGCTCAAGCACTAATGGAAGGTTTTCACATTTCCAAAAGTCAGGCAAAAGAAATCATTAGTGCTTGCCCAGATTGCCAGCTTGTTCAACCTCCTGCATCAATAGGAGCAGTCAATCCAAGAGGATTGCACAGTTTGCAGTTATAGCAAACTGATGTCACAAAATATCCTTCTTTTGAGAAGCTCAAAAATGTTCATGTTTCAGTTAACACATTTTCAGGCGCAGTCTTTGCATCTTTGCACACAGGTGAGACAGCACAACATGCTTGTCAACATTTCTTGCAGGCATTTGCATCTTTAGGCGTGCCGCAAGAAATCAAAACAGACAATAGACCAACATACATAAGGAAAGTGCTTGACAAATTCTTGAAGAGGTGGGGTGTCCATCATACTTTTAGTATCCCACACTCTCCAACAAGTCAAGCAATCATTGAAAGAACACATCAAACATTGAAATCCCTTTTGGACAGGCAAAAAAGAGGAGAAGCAGACGCAAGACCATACATGCGCTTGAATAAAGCCTTGTATGTGTTGAATTTTCTCAATGGCTCTTTTACAGAGCCAACTCCACCAATCATGAAGCATTTTTCAAACACCACGAGAGCAAAACTGAAGGAAAACCCTTTGGTTTTAGTCAGAAACCCAGAAACAGGTCAAATCGAAAGACCATTCAAATTAATAACTTGAGGCAAGGGATTTGCTTGTGTCTCCACTGCAGTTAGACCAAAGTGGCTGGCGGCGAGACACGTGAAACCGTACCGAGTCCAGACGCAAGCAGAGACGGACCCCAAGACCGGAAGAAGAGAAGTGAGCACGCAGACGTGAGCCAGTGTCAAGACAACAGACATCCCTTCGTTCTACGTGCAAAAAGACTTTAGAACTTGTGTTCTTTAGGGCTTGGGTGGTGTTGCAGTTTTAGGGATTCCCATGGGAAAAAGGTCATTGAAAATGAAAGAACTATCCTTGTGCCTCATTCTCTTCTTGGTTGCCTTGAGCAATGCGGCAGTTTTGCCCGTGGCTCAACCAAAAGAGAATGTTTGGGAAACTCTAGCCAATGCATCAGGTTTGGATACCATCTGCCTGACACACTCAAGACCAAGGAAACCTTTCTCAAAATGTTTAGTAGGATTGCCAGTGAGCTAATGGCCGATTCCAAAAAACATCCCTCCAGAAATTTCAAAGTTCATTGTAAATCCAGTAGACCAATGGGATGTTTAGGTAAATTTCCTTCCCGTGGCTCCTTTTGAACCCCAGGAACTGGAATTTCTTGGATCAGTCCCAATGCAATTCTGTGTGAAATTCGGCTTTTCTGGAGTGGCAAAAAATAAAACTATAGACGTCACTCCAAACCTCAATTTTTACAGAAATTCATCATCTTGGTGTAATTACACTAAGATGCTGAAAAAAACATCCAATCATGTTCCAGCTCAGTTACCAAGGGCAAACATTTTCATTTGTGGGAACAAAATTTAGCCCACAATTCCTGCAAATGCCACAGGTAGTCCGTGCAGCATTAGAATGCTTTCATTGCTAACATCCGACATGACACTGATGAGAGAACTAAAACAGAGAGTGAAAAAATCTGTTCCAATGTATGATCCAAATTGTGATAATGAGGATCACACATGGAGCAAGGTTTAGAGAATTGCAGTTGCAATTTTTTACCCACAGGTAGCATCAGCAGCAGCCTTGACACAATCGCATCATGTGAGTTGTTGGCTGAGCAAACATGCCCAAGCTGTCTCTCTTGCACTGAGTGACCTGTTGTTAGACATTGACAGTGTAAGA
Organism: Tachycineta bicolor; assembly: GCA_025960845.1. Classification (NCBI taxonomy): domain Eukaryota; kingdom Metazoa; phylum Chordata; class Aves; order Passeriformes; family Hirundinidae; genus Tachycineta; species Tachycineta bicolor. The sequence continues at coordinate 5,719 of JANEHK010001010.1, read as the reverse complement.
CGAGCAACTCTTCAAAACAAAGCAGCGATTGACTATCTTTTGCTGACCCACGAGCATGGGTGTGAAGAATTTAAGGGAATGTGCTGCATAAATTTGTCAGATCATTCCAAATCCATTCATGAAAATGTCAAGCAATTGCAGGAAAGTGTGAACAAACTTAGAAAAGTAACTGCGTCATAGATAGATGATTTGTTCAATTTGTTTGACCTTTCACCACTGTGGAAGAAACTTTTAAAAATAGTTATACATATTTTAGTAACGCTTGTAATCCTTCTCATGATTTTGCCATGTTTGTTTCTATGTATACAGCGAGCCATAGACAGAGTAGCCAAGGAAGTCTTTTTAATTCAAACAGGAAGGGGAGATGTTGGAGTCCAGGGCATTCCTTTGGCTGCCCTGGAGAGTCAGGGACCTGGGCAGGAGGCTCTGAGACCCCAGGCAAGAGCTGAGAGACACTGGCTTTGATCTCAGTCCATGGGAAAAACTTCCTAAACTGAGAGAGGATTTGCAGGCCACGGGAGTGTGAAAAAATAGTAGTCCAGTCTGTCATAGAGTGAAAAAACCCAGTAATTTTAGGTTCATAGCATTGGAGTGAAAGGGGACAAAATGGAGAATCTGGGGCGTTGTCTCCTTCTTCCTTCTCCTTCCCTCACTCCATTTCTGCTATGACGTTGGCACAAAGTAGTTAGTGAGGATTGAGTCAGTGTACAGATGACCATCTTACTAATAGTAATAGACATTGGTAAGAAATAGTAAATAACGAACACGTAGTAATTAGTATAAAAGATTAAGGACAGCCCAGCTCGGGGGGAGACGTGAGAAGTCCATGCAGCTGCAAACATCATTTAAGATAAGAAACAATAAAATGCAACCTTGAAAAAACTAAACCTGAAGACTCCGTCTCTTCCTTCACCTTGGCTCGGAGCAGTGCAGGAGGGAAAAAGACACTGAAATGACCTGAATGTTGGGGAAGCTCCCTGACATGGAAAAACTCCAGAAATTTTGGAAATGGAAGGATCACCGCGAAGAGGATTGAGATGAAATGAGGGCCAGTGAAAAAGACCATATCATGCACACATTACTCCAAATCCAATCCTTAAACGTGGGAAGAAATGTAAATTCAGAGACAGGAGAGCAATCTGAAGAAACAAAATGTGGAAAAAAAAAAAGGGAAAAGGAAACAGGGAAAATTACAAAACCATGTGAAAACAATGATAGTAAATGGGATGACAAGAATTGCTGGGAAATGAAGCAAAGCTTTCCGGTTTAATCATCATTGAAATCACACTATTTCATTCCCTTTGCTGAAACAAAATCTTTCCTTTTCAGGAATGGGAATGAAATCTTGAAATCAGAAAACCAAGTCTAACAAGTGCTCTGGAAAGGTGATATGATCAAAAAGAGTGCAATGGAAAAAAAAGCAGAAAATTTGGAAATGGAGGGATCACAGCCAAGAGGTCTGATATGAAATGAGGGCCAGTGAAAAAGACCATAACTTGTTACCCTGGTTTTTCTGAGTTTTTTTTTTAATTTAGTCTTTTGAATTTCATAATGGAGTCAGATTTTTTACTTACTGTACAATATAAGAGGAGTTTTCTACCTTTCCCACAGATGTAACATAAACAAATCCTTCGTTTTTCATTCTCTGTCCTTCGTTTGCATATTTCTAACCTGAGAACAACTGTAACGGACAGTTGGTCTGGCCACTGAGGCTGAGGGGTGGAAACCACAAAAAGCCGATCTTCTGCGAGAACCAAAAATGTAAAAAAAGTGAAGAATAGAAAAAGGGGCTCTCTTCCTCCTCTCTCTGCACTCTCAGCAGGAGCTGCGATTGGAAGAACCTCTGCTTTGCAAAATATCTTGTTGGCGTGTGACTGCTTTGTGTGTCTCGGCCACAATAACTTGCTCAAATTACTCCAAATCCAATCTTTAAACGTGGGAATGAATGTAAATTCAGAGACAAGAGAGAAACCTGATCAAACAAAAAATGATTATAAATATTGGAAAAAGGAAAAAGGCTAAATTTCAAAACCATGTGAAAACAATGATAGTGAATGGGATGACAAGAAGTGCAGGGAAATGGAGCAAAGCTTTCCAGTTTAGTTCTCATGGAAATGGCAAGATTTCATTCTATTTCCTGAAAAGAAGGCTTTTCTTATCAGGAATGGGAATGAAATCTTTAAATCAGAAAACCAAGTCTAATAAGTGCTCTGGAAAGGAGATATGATCAAAAAGAGTGGAATGGAAAAACTCCAGAAATAATGGATATGGAGGGATCACAGCTGAGAGGACTGAGATGAAATGAGGGCCAGTGAAAAGGCCATACTTGCCCAAATTACTCCACATCCAATCTTTAAACGCAGGAAGAAATCGAAATTCAGAGACAGGAGAGCAATATGAACAAACAAAATGTGAAAAAAAAAAAAAGCCAAAATTTTCAAAACCATGTGAAAACAATGATAGTGAATGGGATGACAAGAAGTGCAGGGAAATGGAGCAAAGCTTTCCAGTTTAATCCTCATTGGAATTGCAAGATTTCATTCCTTTTCCTGTAAGGAAGGCTTTGCTTTTCAGGGAAGGGAATGAAATCTGGAAATCAGAAAACTATGGCTAACAAGTGCTCTAGAAAGGAGATATGATCAAAAAGAGTGGAATGGAAAGAAATGCTGAAATTTTGGAAATGGAGGGCTCACAGCCAAGAGGACTGATATGAAATGAAGGCCAGTGGAAAAGACCATAACTTGCTCAAATTACTCCAAATCAAATCCCTAAACACAGGAAAAAAATGTAAATTCTGAGAATGGAGTGCAATATGAAAAATCAAAATGTAAATAAAAAACCCAAAATCTTTAAAACCATGTGAAAACAATGATAGTAAATGTGATGACAAGAATTTCTGAGAAAATAGAGCTAAGCTTTCCAGTTTAATACGCACTGAAAATGCAAGATTCCATTCCCTTTGCTGAATAGAAGGATTGTCTTTTCAGGAAAAAGGAATGAAATCGTGAAATCAGAAAACCAAGTCTAACAAGCGCTCTGGTAAAAAGATATGATCAAAAAGAGTGGAATGGAAAAACACCAGAAATTAAAGAAATGGAGGGATCACAGCCAAGAGGACTGAGATGAAATGAGGGCCAATGAAAAAGACCATAACTTGCTCAAATTTCTTCAAACCCAATCCTTAAACGCGGGAAGAAATGTAAATTCGGCGACAGGAGAGCAATCTGAAGGAACAAAATGTAAATAAAAGACACAAAAAATTTAAAAACAAGGAGAAAACAATGGTAGTGAATGGGATGAAAAGAAGTACAGGAAACTAGAGCAAAGCTTTCCAGTTTAATTATCATTGAAATCGCAAAATACATTGTCTTCCCTGTGAGGAAGGCTTTTCTTTTAAGTAATGGGAATGAAATCTTGAAATGAGAGAACCAAGTCTAACAAGTGCTCTGGAAGTGAGATATGATCAAAAAAAGTGCAATGGAAAAACTCCAGAAATTTTAGAAATGGAGGGATTACAGACAGGAGGACAGATGAAATGAGGACCAGTGAAAAAGACCATAACTTGTTCGAATTACTCCAAAACCAATCCTTAAATGCGGGAAGGAATGTAAATTCAGAGAAAGGAGTGCAATCTGAAGAAACAAAATGTTAAAAAAAAAAGCAATCATTTTCAAAACCGTGAGAAATGATGATAGTGAATGGGATGACAAAAAGTGCTGTGAAATGGAGCAAGGCTTGCCAGCTTAATCCTCACTGAATTCTCAAAATACATTCTCTTCCCAATAAGGAAGGCTTTGCAATTCCGGAATGCGAAAGAAATCTTGAAACCAGAAAACCAAGTCTAACAAGTGCTTTGGAAAGGAGATATGATCAAAAAGAGTGGAATGGTAAAACACCAGAAATTATGGAAATGGAGGGATCAGAGCCAAGAGGAACGAGATGAAATGAGAGGCAGTTAAAAAGACCATAACTTGATCAAATTACTCCAAATCCAATCCTTAAATGCAGGAAGAAATGTAAATTCAGAGTAATGAGATCAATCTGAAAAAATAAAATGTGAAAAAAAAAATTAAAATTCTCAAAAACCTGTGAAAAAAATGGTGCTGAATGGGAAGTCAAGAAGTGCAGGAAAAAGGAGCAACCTGAAGGAACAAAATGTAAATAAAACATCCAAAAATTTTCAAAACCATTTGAAAACAATGATAGTGAATGGGATGACAAGAAGTGCAGGGAAATGGAGCAAAGCTTACCAGTTTAATCCTCATTGAAATCTCAAGATTTCATTCCCTTTGCTGAAAGGAAGGCTTTTCTTTTCAGGAATGGGAATGAAATCTTGAAATCAGAAAACCAAGTCTAGCAAGTGCCCTGGAAATGAGATATGACCAAAAACAATGGAATGGAAGAACTCCAGAAATTTAGGAAATGGAGGGATCACAGCCAAGAGGACCGAGATGAAATGAGGGCCAATGACAGAGACCGTAACTTGCACAAGTCACTCCAAGTACAATCCTTAAAGGTGGGAAGAAATGTAAATTCAGAGTAAGGAGAGCAATCTGAAAAAATAAAATGTGAAAAAAACCCTTAAAATTTTCAGAGACCTGTGAAAAAAATGGTACTGAATGGGAAGTCAAGAAGTGCAGGAAAAAGGGGCAAAGCTTGCCAGTTAAATCCTCATTGGAATTGCAAGATTTCACTCCCTTTCCTGAAAGGAAGGCTTTTCTTTTCAGGAATGGGAATGAAATCTGGAACTCACAGGACCAAGTCTAACAAGCGCTCTGGAAACGAGATATGACCAAAAAGAGTGGAATGGAAAACATCCAGAAATTATGGAAATGGAGGGATCACAGCCATGAGGGCTAAGATTAAATGAGGGCCAGTGAAAAAGACCATAAGTTGCTCAAATTAGTCCAAATCCAATGTCCAACTGTGGGAAGAAAAGTCAATTCTGAGAATGGAGAGCAATCTGACGAAACAAAAAGGTGAAAAAAACCAAAAAAAAAACCCAAAAAACCAAAAACGGGAAAAGGAAAAATGTGTCTGGCTCTGTCCCTGCACCGGGCGGGAGCTGACCCCCAGCTAGCTCGCGTCAAAAGAGACACAAAATTTCCTGTTCGTGTCCGCGTCTTGGCTCATCAGCCAGACCCAATGTATTGAGACAGTCAACAGCAGCAGAAAAGAAAAGGCTGGCTCTCAGCTTAGCAGGTTAATGATGTTTATTAGCAGGGAGCTTCGAGCTCCGAGATGAGTGGCTGAGAGCTTCGAGGCTGAGAGCTGAGTAAGTATTTTTTCTCCCTCCTACCCCCTATAAGCGGGGGAGCGGCTCCAGGGAGGATACAACAAGACAACAAATCAGGGGGTACAGGGGGTACGAAGGTGTGCCCACCCCCAAGCCTTGGACCAACCACCTCCAGAGGAAAAGAATTCCCCCCAGGCTACCTATCACCTGAAGCCCTCTCTGTGAGATTTCGCAGTCCGGGAGGGACTCCTGGAGTGATAGACAGGCTGCCCCAGAGAAAGGGGGGCAGGGGCAGAGGGGATGTAACATGTCATGTGAGGGGTGGGATGATTGACACAAAACACCTTATTATACAGACAACACAAAAGGGATACAGAATTGGGGATACAGTGAAATGAACCATAACATAAACCTCTTACAAAAACCTAATAAAACAGTTCTGCACCACCACATCTCCCCCTTTTTTGTTTTAATAACAGGAGG
>JANEHK010001009.1:0-13086 GCA_025960845.1 Tachycineta bicolor | reverse complement strand
AAAAAAAAAAAAAAAAAAAAAAAAAAAAAAAAAAAAAAAAAAAAGAGTTCTGTTTCTTCTAGCAGGATCCTAGAAGTTTTTGATAATTAATCTTGGAAAATTAAGCACAACTGGAATTCTTAGATTTAATGCTTTGTTATGGTACCCTTTCATACTCTTCTTTGATTTTATTAAAAATATTTTTTTTTTTTTTGAAAAACATTGTTCAGTGCAAGAACATTGAAAAATTATTCTTGACTATGAAAAATCAGGAGTTCTAATTGTGCTATCAGATGTAGTTTGAATTTAAAGAAGCCCAGCTGGAGATGTGCCATCGTGGGTACCTATGATCTGTTTCTCCCTCTGTGCAAAATGGGATGGGGAAGGGGAATAATCACCTGCTGGCCTGGCAAGACTACAGCCCTCCATGCATCAGTAGAGCTGTGTTTGCTATAATTGTACCTGTGCTCCTCCCCTCTGCTGCTCCTGCAATCAGCGGTGAATAGTTCCATTCCAGCCCATTGATGTAGTGTGTGCCTTCAGTGGCACTTCGATATTTGCTAATGCAGTCATAAAATCTCACACCTCAGCTAAATTTTCTATTCCTTTAGCTGTGCTGCAGACAATAGCAGGTTTCTGAACTGCAGGAGTCCCATCTATAGCTGATTATACTTACTCTTTCTCTACTCTGAAGTAGATTGCAGTTAAAAGTGAACAAGCAGAATGAGATATTTGCAAGCGCAGCAGATTGAAAAGCAAACAGTTCCCTTTCCTTCCTCCCGCCCAGCTGTGATATATGTTTTGAAATAAATTCGTGTTTCAAGTGTGTTATATGTTATAACACAAAACTGTGTTGCAAGCTAGGGTTTCCAAAAATTATGGAGATATTTCTGGCTGCCGAAACTAATTTGCAACTGTAAGAATTCCAGACAATTGCAGGGCAAAGTCCAAATTTACAATAGAAAAGGACTGGCTGGACAGGAGATGCCTCATCCATCAAGGGTGGGTTCGCTGCTTTCTCCAGTGATCAACACATGATATAGATCTAGGAGAGGGAAACCCGGAGATGTCACGTATCAGCATCCCAATGCCGAGTTCTTGAGTTCTCGAAACGGAACCCAATTCAAGTCCTTGACTTCGCCAGGAAAGTCATTCAAAACCAAGCAGTGAGAGAAAGAAAGTATATGAATATGCACAGTAGACAAAAGCTAACTATTGTTATAAATACGATAGACCAAATTTTTAGAAATCAAAATTTAGAATTTTATTTGAGAGACAAAATGACAGTCTCGGACAGCCACAGTTAAAAGGACAGCGTCGAGCCTGGGATCGGCGCTGGGTGAACACGGTAACACACTCTGCCAGTCTGCTATCCCCCAAGTTCACATTTCTGGCTTGAAGCTGCCCCTTTTTATACACTGGATCGCTGAGAAAAGTCGGGGCTCTGAGGTTTTCCCCATCTGCAGCAACCTCATTAACTATTCATGTTCGGGTTCTGGTGTTCTGAATAGTTTTTCCTGGGCAAACAATGTCCTTAGTCGTCGAGCCCAGGTGTGGCGTAGAGATGGTAATGTCCGGAGGAGACAGATGAGATACTGATCTCAACCGAATACTGAACCCAATCATTCGGTTCCCGGGCTGCTCATCTTCTTCCGTTGTCTTTGTGTTTTTCTTAATGTTTCCCGGCAGAGGTATCCCCGTGTCCCTCTTGGTGTAATTCTCCGCATAGTTTCTCGTGTCCCTTTTTTGTGTACTGTGCTGCCAGCAGGAAATACTCTCCGTGTGACTTCTGTCTCAGTTTTCTTACAATATATTTGAGTAGATATGGAACTTATATTTTATATGGTTGTATTACAATACAAACATATTACAAACACGAATTAACTTTAGGACATATATCACACCATGGAATTGCCTCAAGGAAGAAAAACTGTATAAAAACTGCTCCCTGAACCTAGGAGTTTGTGAATGGGGAGGGATTGGTTCATATGTGGCCATCCCTGTGTTCACCCAGCTTCTATAACCCAGGATCAGAGTTATCTTTTATTGTGGCTGTCCCAGATTGCTTTTAAAGGGTGAAATAAAAAGACTTTATATTAAATTTGCTATGAATCCTCTATAACACCAGCTAAAGCAGATTATTTTAGAAAACACTTCCTTGTGTTCTGAGATGCTGCAGTGTCACTCACTAATGCCCTCTCAGCCAGCACTTCCCAGCCACCAGCAGCCACCTGACCACCCTGAACATTTTATTTCTTTCTCTTTGACCTATAATACATCTCTCAGATAAAGCAAACAACTTTCAGTGTCCTGCCTTGTAAACTGACCCACATATGCAGTCATTCTGCAAAGTCCAAATCAGATGGTATACCAGACATTTTACAGGTAGGAATACAATACAGGTAGTTACTTTATTATGGCAGCTGCAACACCTTTTTTATAGCCAGCTTCAAAGAGCAGCTGATAGAGCCTTGTCTCCCTGTTTAAATACCTTCCTATACCACGTCCTGAAAGTGGATTAGAAATAACATATTGCAACTACTCTTCATTATCCAGAAAAAAAGCAAACAAAGCTCTGTGACTTACTGCAGTCTTCAACTAGAATGGGTAGTTTATGATTGTCTTGCTGGGGATCAGCAGAGTTTGTGGCTAATGCTCTTTCTTTCGGTATCCTCTCTGTTGATCTGCTCTTGGAGTTCATCTAAGTGAGATGTTCTGCCTTGGTGTGAGTGTTCCTGTGGATATGGGAGGATGTGGCAGCTCTTTGAACTGAAGATTCAGGTGACTGAATGAAAAAGCTCTTTGGTAAAGAGCAGCAGCGATACTGCTTTAACGGGACAGTCCAATCTGACAGAGTCTTCAGGTGGCTTTGACTGCTTTTGAGGCTGAAGATGAAAGTTCTGTGCATGACGTCTGTGGAAAGATGTCAGAAGGCCCATGACACGGGGTTTCAAGCAGTCTCCTTGTTTACAATCTGTAATAAATACGATGGACCAAATTTTTGAAATCAAAATTTAGAATTTTATTGAGAGACAAAATGTCAGTCTCTGATAGCCACAATTAAAAGGACAGCGTCGAGCCCAGGATCGGCGCTGGGTGAACACGGTAACACACTCTGCCAGTATGCTACCCCCAAGTTCACATTTCTGGCTTGAAACTGCCTCTTTTTATACACTGGATCACTGAGAAAAGTCGAGGCTCCGATGTTTTCCCTGTCCACGGCAGCTTCATTAACTATTCATGTTCGGGTTCTGGTGTTCCGAATGGATTTGCCCGGGCAAACAATGTCCTTAATCGTCGAGCCCAGGTGTGGCGTAGAGATGGTAATGTCCGGAGGAGACGGATGAGATACTGATCTGATGTGATCATTCAGTTCTCCGGGTTCTTCATCTCCCTTTTCCATTGTCTTTGTGTTCCTCTTAATGATTCCCAGCAGAGGTATCCCCGTGTCCCTTTTGGTGTAATTCTCAGCATAGTTTCTCGTGTCCCTTTGTGTACTGTTCTGCCAACAGGAAATTCCTCGTACCCCTCTCTGTGTAACTTCTGTTTCAGTTTTCTCATAATATATTTGAGTAGAAATAGAACTTATATTTTATATGAGTGAATTACAATACAAACATACTTCAACACGAATTAACTTTAGGACATATATCACACAATCTTTATAACAGCAATTCTCTTTCCCTTGGTATTAACAATTGGAATCACCTTGAAAATGAAAGGCAATCATTGCAGCCTAAAGAAAGGGAAAAAAGTAGAAAATACTCTGTAGCCTCATGACTCTTTTGTACAATTCAGGGAAGGGAAATCCCAAAATAGGAATGACGATGTCTGTACCTTCTCAAAAAGTCTGACAGCTGATTGTTGCAAAATGTGGATTGTATAAAATTTTCTTAAGAAAGGGTGTTCTTATGTGTTTGATCTTTGTATACTGTCAAGCCTAAACAGCAAGAAAGAAGATTTAATCTGTGAAGCAGGTAGCAGCTAACAAGATCTGAGTGATGTCCAGGTGTTAGAAAGACAAATTACCTGTTGCAGAATTGCCTTGTTAAGGTTTAGGGCTGGACATGCTTCCATGATCTCAGGCTTAGGGGGAGGTTAACAAAGCTTGGGAAGAACCACTCATAGAGGACACAAAGAATGAAGAATTTAGGGGATATGAGGATGTTTGACAGAACTCCCCAAACAAGGAAGAAACTAATAAAGCAAACTGAGCAATTGTTCTGTAATCAGCTATAGCTGGGTTAAAGGAAATTCTGGCAGGGGTAGATCTGTGGCCGCCAACTCATAGACCACCAATCCAAGAAACACACAGACCCAAAAGAAAAGAAAGACTCAGCATGCAGACTTATTAGCATGAGAAGTTAGAGAATCATTAACCCATAGAAAATAGAATACTAATTAATAATAGAACTATGATCCTTGTAACCAATGAACACTAATCCCCTTGTTTGCTAAAATGTGTAAATTGTAAAAAAAGTTTTGGTAGTTGGTGAGCTTCATTTGTGGAATACCACTGAGCACCCAGGCTTCTGCAAATCTGAAATAAGTAATCAGCATCCTCTTGAGTGTGTAATTATTGGCTTGTTGCACGTTGCGTAACAAATCCAATTTCTGTAGACAGCAATACAAGCTACATTTTAGAAATACCTGTCATTGTTCATCAGTATTCACATAACTTTGCAGAGATGGAAACTGGGGCTTCTGTACAAGGGCTACCTTGCAGTAGGAACTGCAGTGTTGATAAAATAAATGAATGTGAAGTAAATCAAATTAATAATATAATGCTTAATAAAGCAAATTATATTAATAATAAACATGCAGGTTCCACCTGAATGTATGAAAAAAACCCAGACTTTTAAAATTTTAGAGGACAAATCTGTGGATGTATGAAAAAACCTTTATAATTTTAGAAGACAAGTCTGTGGTTTAGGTTGGGGGTTTTATTTTGATTTTAATTGACAGTAATTAGCAGCTCACATGTGAGAAAGCTAAATCTTTTTTATTCCTCTTGTTCATCTGTGGAGTTGTGTTTCCCATACCTGCAGCTGGGAATCATGTCATGACAATGAGTTCCATCTTTGTCTCTTTCTACATTAAAGGTTAGTACTTTCCATCTTGGTCAACGAGCTTGGAATTCTGTTTTCAATTCAATTAGCATAACTTCAAGTACTCCCAGTGCCTGGCCGTTCCCTTTGCTCCAGCCCTCATCCAAGAGCAAAATATTAGCCTGATGATCAGAGCACACCTCAGAGAGGTTTGTGTTTAACTGCATCTGGCCAAGGAAGAAATTAGGCTAAATTTCATGCCTCTGACCAAGGCTTAATACCATTTTGTAAATTGGAGTGTTATCACCGTGAGCAGATCCTTACAAACAGAGATGGAGGACCGGACAGGACAGCTGCTTTCCGTGACTGTGCAATCAGATTGCCTTCAGCTGCCTGTGAGACCACAGGTACAGGTTTTAGGTATTTAAAGGGAGAAGTGTTCCTCTATTTTTAGATGAAATAGCATTGCCACTCCAGCTTATCTAAGTAGTCTAGCTACAGAATACTGCTATATTTAGAAGTCACTTTATGCAAGAACAGCATCTTTCAAAAAAAAGGTCACAGTACACTTCTGTGTTCTCTTAGTACTGAGTTTTACAATTTATGCTAAACCACTTTATTCTTCTTTAATTACCATACACTTGAATGTACATTTTCCTGATGTAATTGTGGCCTCCATTTCCATCAATATTTGTCTCAAATGTACTTATAAAGACCATTCCACTGATTTTCAAAGTCATCATTAGCTCTGAGCTCTTCCAGAGGCTCTGAATGGAGGAAAAGGAAATGCATCCTGGTAGATGCAATTAGAATACATATTGATACATACCAATGCATATTGGTACATGAAATTAGTACCTTTCATTGTCCTGCCCACTCCCTTTCAAGGAATCCAATCCCTTATTAGGGTTGGATTGGCTGGCTAATGAGGGTGGATTTACAGCATGCAATCTACACATCAGCATGCGCTGTGAGACTCGCATTTCTAAGGGGAAATACACTGGGCAACGCACTTCCACATCTGATTTTCATGAGTTTAAGTAAAGAACCAATTCATAAAAAGACATAACTCATTGTAAAGCAGTGAGGGTCAAAGTCCGGCACGGATAGCAGGGACATAGGAGAAGGAGTCACTGAGGAACAGCAAAATAAGGGCAGGGTTACCCTGGATCAGGACCTGCTTTGTTGTGCCTATGAACTGAATTGGTCAGCTCTGGATACACATTAGATAGTGGGGAGACAAATCCATTTTAACCAGCTTCTGGCTTTGGAATTTGATTATGCATAAATAAAAGGAGCTGTTCTCTAGGATAGAAGGTTTGTACTTTTTTAATCTGTTTTTCAGGATTTACAAATTATTATTTTTCCTTTCAAATTTCTTCTTTTTCCTTCACATTTGCATGAGAATTTGCTTTCAGTGAGAAAAGGCTATGTGTGTGTGTGTGGTATCAGAAATCAAAGTCTGAACTGTGTAGAAACGTGTTGCAGAACACATGGAAACATGTCCTGGTAGCCTTTGTACCTTTAGAAACCTAATCTGAATTTGTCAGGAGATAAGAAATACCTATCAGAATGAAAGTATGTAAGCACTTTGGATTTTCAAAAAATAATTTGGCATGAGGTTTAGGCACTTCAAATGTCGGGTTGAGCACTGTGAGCACTATTATCTTGTTACTTCCTCAGAACGGCACATACAAATGGCCAAAGAGAAATCAACCCCAAGTCTCTAAATATTAAGAATATGCTAGTAATTTTTATTTTGTGTGTCAAAGAAAGTACACAATGTTAATTAAGTGAGGGGAATTCATATTGAATGTCATATGTTGTCCACACTTGCAGTGTTCCAAGCTGTGCTTAGCCTGTGCTGTGACTTAATATACGCAGTGGCATTGCACAGAACAGGTGGGACTCCATAGGCCTCAACACAGAGAAACCAGGCAGCCTTGGCAACTGTTCTCCTGATAGTTGTCATTTGGCTGTAACAGGACAGACTTGCTATTACACTTTCAGGTGTACAGTAACAGGAATGGATTGGTTGCTAATTTGGATTAGTTTAGTGGTCCATCCAACACAAATAACCAATTAACCAGAGAATCTGTCAGTAAAAAGATTCCGAGCTTTGCATCAGCTTTGTCATTTGTGAACCTAACAGCTAATTGCCTGACAGAACTCTACATGAAAGCAGCATTATAGGTGTAGGTACTTACTTCATATTTCCTAACTGGAGTAGATTGAAAAAAATTGCCATAACAGTAGAATAATGAGATTATTCTGCAATTCTATGGTTTTAGAATTTTAGAGAAATATTTTGTTCATAGGAATAAACAGTTTGGTATTCAGTGGTTCATGCAGAATTGGAAATTGCTGAGATTTTCCGTCTGAAGGAGGACCACTCCCAAACTAAGCTTGTGTCTCTAAGCAACTTGAATTGTAATATGTAATTTAGAAGCACTTTAAAAATCTAATTCATGTGAGCCTGTCCCCCATTATATACTCAGTATCATGTGTGCCAAAGGCTTGATAGACCAGTAAGGCAGATGATTCACTTGATTTGCTTATGTAGGTGGTTAGATTAGTGATACCACTAATTCCACAGGCTCTGTCTACATCTCCCTGTGTCATATTTGAATGCTGCCCCACCCATTTCACTGTCCTAGCTTGGAGCTGGCAGCTCCTGGTGCCACCTACCCTGGAAGGAAGTCTGTGACCTAATCTCTGTACGTTGGAAGATTCCCAGTGCAGTAGCTTAGCAAAGGCTTTCCAAATCAACACTGGTATGGGAAGATTGCTGCTTGGTGGCTCTGGTGTGGTTAAAAGTGGACCAACACCTAGTTCCAGAACAAGGTCAAGAAATTAAAGGAGGTCAGTACAAGCCAAGAATAGAAAGTTATGCCCAGGGGCTTAGCAGGGGAAAGCATTCCTGGTTGAAGTATGATGTTTCCTGGGAAGATTTTATCAGGGAAGGGCATGCCACTGTGAGTAGTAGGGAGAACAGGGAAGGGATCGCATTGTCTAGTGAGTGGTACAGAAGAACCTGATTTGTCACAATTTTGCTTTTAGGCAATGATAATATCAGGCAGCTCTGGAGTTTATGGCCCCATTCCTAGTATCTGACTCAGGCATTCAATATCCCTGCAGCCTGACTTCATTCCTGCAAGATTGCTGTTTCTGTAATTGTCAGGAGGGGTAGGTTGAGAAGTGGGGTGGGAGAGAGAGAAGCCTGGAGCCTGCAGTCTGCAGTGCCAATTGTGGGGCTTTTATGCCAGACGGTATTCCCCCATCTGAGGTCAGGACAGCATATGGCATTCAGGTGTCCTGGCATGCCAGGGACACGCTGCATGCATTTTGTGTCCAGTGATGGGCTCCATGATTATTGTAAGAGGTGCCATTCTGTCCTGTTCCATGATCTGTGTGATCATTGTAGGCAATTAATTCACGGATATCAGCTCCTGACTTAGAATGGTGTTAAAGTGCATGCTTAACTTTAAATGTGGCTACTCAGTTAGTTTCTTTGGGTCCCATTTTCTAAAAAATAACAGGAATTTAAAGAATATGGTAAAAAGCAGTAAAACCAGTGAGATCCAGAGAGATTTTTCCGCAGGTGTTTTATTATCCACAGAGCTGCTGTTACACACAGTGAAGAAATTAATTAGACTGGGAAGGGGTTGTTAGTTGACAAATGTCTGCAGGCTCCTTTCATGCCTTGTTCCAGAAGACAACTGAAAGGAATAGACAGTAGCAATTGTTAGGAAAATTAATCCACTAACACCAGAGGTTTATGTCCACGAAGGAGACAGAGGAGTCCTTTTACTTTAATCGAATAAAGGGAGAGGCCATGGGGCATTTCACCTGGGGTCTCTCAGTTTTTTGGAGGACTCAGCCTCCTTTTTATCCCAATTTCCCAGCCACATTTCCCTCTCTCTTTCCCCATTGGCTGAGGTACTTGAGAGGTACAGACTTCCCGAAATGCCTAAGATTCCCCTTTTAATGTATAACCCCCCCTTAATTTTTAGTTTTTATGGGATTTATGGGTTTTTCCCCATCGTTGCTTTCACCTTTCAATATTCAATTTCATTTACAAACAAACCCATGGTTTCTTTGTAAAGGCAAGTATCTTCTTTTCCATTCATCAATAGAATCCTTCCCATTGTTTCGCTTATCTCTCAGTGCTAGTTTTATCTACTAGCAGACTCAGGGCTTGTTTGTAAAGACAAACCTTGTCATTCCTCTCACATTGAACCTGACCCAGCCTTCCTTGCCCATGCTTTTTTCTCACTGTCTCTCATTCATCCTGGCTATAATAGGTACCCAGTAAGACTATCCTAAACAATTAAAGAAAGAGGATATTCACTCGCTACACAGGCTTTGCATGTAACCTTCACAACACGAAGACAAAAGAAATCCAGGCATGCGGAGTTAGGTTTGGTGCCATTCTAAATTGTTAGGGACAGAATAGGGTGAGGGCAGACAAATGGACAAAACCACATGACCCCCTTTTAGATCCTGTAACAGTGTGTCTGCAGAGGGGGACTGAAGGGGCCATCTTTGTCATTGTCACTGCCCACAGATGGAGAACTGCAGGTTTGGGGAGATGTGTGCAATAGCTCCTCATCTCCTGAGCTCATACATCTACTTCCATTCCCCACCTTCACTTAGTTCTCCCCACAGCAACCCCATTTGCTTCCTTGGAGGTGAATTTACTGAGTTTTGCTGCTACAGCTGATAACTGCTACTGCTCTTACCTGCACAAGAGAAGAACACTGTGAATAAAATCACATTTGTATTTTGTTAGTGTTGTATACACTGAAATGGTAACTGGTCTAGAAAAGTGCATTAAATGAATTGTAATATAGTTAAATATAATACACACAAAATGCTCAGGAGTAATTTTAACACCTTCAATAAAAAATGAAATCAAGTTTTTTATATTAATGAATGACCATACTTTAATGCAGGGCTTGTTTTACATTTATTATGCAGAGTAGTAGGTTCCTATTCCAGAAAATGATAAGGGAGCTTAAGCAAATACTGTTCTGTCTTATTCTTAAAGAACATGGGCATTTAAAGTAGCATAAATTAAAAAAAAATAAGAAAAAATGAAAAAAAAAAAAAGTGCAGAATTTTAAATAACTATGCTCTACTTCTGTTTGCAAACTGATCTGTCAAAAAACCCCAGCTTCTTTTCAGTACAATTTTTAGTGCTTTTAAATGCCAAATAATCACATTTGGAACTGACCTGTGTGTTCTACAAACCAGTTTTCTTATCACTCTGGTTCATTTCAACAACTTAGTTGTCCTTAAACTAAATGTATTGAAAAGCAAGTACTCAGTTGAAAAGGAGTAGCTAAAATTCCTGCTTGTACCTCGCTTTTTAGGCTCAAGACCTCTTTCGTAGAAAGTTTCCCGTGGCCAGAAGGGAAATTACTTGCCAATTGCTCACTTAATTGTGCATCTTGTCTACAGTCAAAAGATTTCACTGGTTCCCTAAGTCCATCCAGTGGCTGCATATGGGAATTGCATATTTTCAAGGGTAAATGCCAGGTTTGCACAATTTAGTTTACTAAGAAGGGTAGTTGATGTTATTTCTGGTAATAAACATGAACTCAAATGTAGAAGTGGAATACTCCCGGCCTTTGCTGATAAGTAGATACATACCTGTGAAGTATCCTTGGAATAATACTGGGAGTTGATTTGTTATTCCAGCAACAGGAAAAAGAAAAAAAAAAAATTATTAATGTTTAAATTAATTACCTACTAGAACAAGGAACAGCTTAGTGGAAAGTTTTAGCTTATTTTCACTGTGAACCTGAGACAACTAGGGACATTGTGAATACTAGCTCTTGTGAGTTGTCCTCTTAGATCTTATGCTTGGGTTTATACTAAAGCAAACCTCCATGAAGTTACACCTTTTGATTATTAAATATGTTGTGGTTTTGTTTTTGGTTTTTTTTTGTCAAATGGCATAAAGTATGACAAAAAGTAATTAAAGATCTGAATATAAAGAGCACAAAATCTGAACAGTGTGTTCCAGAAGTCATATTAAGAATTTATACACAAACTATTTCCAGAAAATCCTTATTAAGTTCAGTATCCAGTCTTGGTGGGTCATCAGACTAAATCAGGCCAGCTGATTTTTTGAGAATCTGTGATTAGTAGCAGCATTTCCCCTTGATGATGACAGCAATTTGAGCCTCAGTGCCTTGAACCCTAATTCTAACATCACTTCCATTATTGCTACCACTGTTGGGGTTGTAAGTGTAGAAAATATCAATGGAATACTTTTACCAGTTAGAAAAAGTCCATTTGCTAAAAGCCTTTTAATTCTCTGTTCTTAGCAAACTCTTTCCCTTCTAAAATGTTCACCATCATTACTGGCTTTTTTCATCCAATGAAAGTAAATGTATCTTTAATTTTGCCTTCTAGAGTGAATACATTATGATACAGTGTACAATTACATGATAGCCTATAATTTGCCTAGGGGTGCCCTGCTTCAGTTGATGCATAGGCTGGGGAGGCATAAATAGAGAATGACTTTTGTAACACCAGCCTAAATCTGTCTTTAAAAAAAAAAAATTAAAAAAATAGATGTTTTATTTTTTCTATCTGCATAAAAATTTTTACCCTAGAAAGTTTCAGAAGTGTGTCTAAGATACTTTGTGCATGGTGAAATAACCGTATAATAACTGCTGCATGCTGTGGTACAACAGTTGCCTTTATAATCCTTACTAGGGTTTTGCACATTTCAGATCTTCATTATTTTCAGCCTAAAATTGCTACTGCTGAGGTTGCTGTGGTTGTAAACTCTAGTAGCGTCTCTTCAACAAGAGGTCTGGTTTTAGTAATAGAGTTTAAAGTTAGAATATCACAATTCCTGCTGCAGTGATTATTGTAGAAATAGAGAATGTCAATGTTTTGAGGATATAATGCAACTCAATCTTTTCTGCTACAGAAACTCTGCTTTCAGGTTTGGAATTTTTTTTTTTTTTTTTAAATCAAGGGCTGCCATAAATTCATACCTTATTTGGTAACCTAAGTACTTCCCAGACCTGAAAACAGAGTCCTATTTTTAGGCTCCGTGGAACTTCAAAGTTAAAATAAGGTGTCTGCAGAAAATCTATGCAGAAAGATTTCAGCTCATCCCTGGACCCCACTCCAGCAGAATTTGCATGGTTCCTACTTTATAGAGTTGGCTGATACCTTAGGGATTCACCTTCCTCTGTAAGGGTAAAGAGCTGAGTAACACAGAACCACTGAAGGAGCTCCTAGTTTTCCTTTCTCTATAAGCTGTGACTCTCAGCATATTTCTACCTGGAGCATAACAGGTTTCCTTAGAGCTGAGTGTTTATTTTAATACTGGGTGCTTGATCAGGCCTCAAAGACTGTCGTTATAATACTGCCTTTGTATCTTTTCTTACAACCAGAGTATCAGTTGGTGATTTTCTTTTATTTGCATTTTCAACTGTTGGGCTTTTATTGTTCATGTGTAAATTATGACTATCTCATTTACAAGAACCAAAAAGACTCTGCTTCTTAGTACATTACATTACAACAGCTACAAGTCTTTCCAGAGGTGTCCAGTATATTGTTTTAGTTGTGTTTGTTCCACTGAATATATAGGGAACTGTTGGGGCTTAGGTTCAGTTTTGGTTTTTTTTTCTTTCCCTATAGAATTTCCCACCCTCCCCTCCATAAGTTGCTAAGAGACTAATTACTGATGCTTAAAGGGTACTTGACCCACACAAGTGTCCAGGGTGGGGGAAGATCACTTAAGTTTGGGGGAGGGAAAGGCTCAGGGGCTCTGGGAGCTGAGGGTGCCTTCTTCCTGCACTCAGCATCGGAGAGGATGGTCAGGCAACTGCTGGCTGTGTGAGGAGTCCACTGCTGACACAGGGTCCAGTCCTGGGAATTCCATCACCTGCTGGAGCGCCCAGGAATTCGGAGCTCCTCGCCTGCCCTGCTGGAGCTGGGTCAGCCTCGTCCAGCCATTGCAGCTTCTTCAGCACTGCTCACTTGGCCAGGACACCCCTCCTGCCTGCCAGGACACCCCACCATTTCCAGT
>JANEHK010001008.1:2560-15647 GCA_025960845.1 Tachycineta bicolor | reverse complement strand
ACTGGAAATGGTGGGGTGTCCTGGCAGGCAGGAGGGGTGTCCTGGCCAAGTGAGCAGTGCTGAAGAAGCCGCAATGGCTGGACGAGGCTGACCCAGCTCCAGCAGGGCAGGCGAGGAGCTCCGAATTCCTGGGCGCTCCAGCAGGTGATGGAATTCCCAGGACTGGACTCTGTGTCAGCAGTGGACTCCTCACACAGCCAGCAGTTGCCTGACCATCCTCTCTGATGCTGAGTGCAGGAAGAAGGCACCCACAGCTCCCAGAGCCCCTGAGCCTTTCCCTCCCCCAAACTTAAGTGATCTTCCCCCACCCTGGACACTTGTGTGGGTCAAGTACCCTTTAAGCATCAATATTTAGTCTCTTAGCAACTTATGGAGGGGAGGGGGGAGGAAATTCTATAGGGAAAGAAAAAAAAACCAAAACTGAACCTAAGCCCCAACAGTTCCCTATATATTCAGTGGAACAAACACAACTAAAACAATATACTGGACACCTCTGGAAAGACTTGTAGCTGTTGTAATGTAATGTACTAAGAAGCAGAGTCTTTTTGGTTCTTGTAAATGAGATAGTCATAATTTACACATGAACAATAAAAGCCCAACAGTTGAAAATGCAAATAAAAGAAAATCACCAACTGATACTCTGGTTGTAAGAAAAGATACAAAGGCAGTATTATAACGACAGTCTTTGAGGCCTGATCAAGCACCCAGTATTAAAATAAACACTCAGCTCTAAGGAAACCTGTTATGCTCCAGCTAGAAATATGCTGAGAGTCACAGCTTATAGAGAAAGGAAAACTAGGAGCTCCTTCAGTGGTTCTGTGTTACTCAGCTCTTCACCCTTACAGAGGAAGGTGAATCCCTAAGGTATCAGCCAACTCTATAAAGTAGGAACCATGCAAATTCTGCTGGAGTGGGGTCCAGGGATGAGCTGAAATCTTTCTGCATAGATTTTCTGCAGACACCTTATTTTAACTTTGAAGTTCCACGGAGCCTAAAAATAGGACTCTGTTTTCAGGTCTGGGAAGTACTTAGGTTACCAAATAAGGTATGAATTTATGGCAGCCCTTGATTTAAAAAAAAAAAAAAAAATTCCAAACCTGAAAGCAGAGTTTCTGTAGCAGAAAAGATTGAGTTGCATTATATCCTCAAAACATTGACATTCTCTATTTCTACAATAATCACTGCAGCAGGAATTGTGATATTCTAACTTTAAACTCTATTACTAAAACCAGACCTCTTGTTGAAGAGACGCTACTAGAGTTTACAACCACAGCAACCTCAGCAGTAGCAATTTTAGGCTGAAAATAATGAAGATCTGAAATGTGCAAAACCCTAGTAAGGATTATAAAGGCAACTGTTGTACCACAGCATGCAGCAGTTATTATACGGTTATTTCACCATGCACAAAGTATCTTAGACACACTTCTGAAACTTTCTAGGGTAAAAATTTTTATGCAGATAGAAAAAATAAAACATCTATTTTTTTAATTTTTTTTTTTTAAAGACAGATTTAGGCTGGTGTTACAAAAGTCATTCTCTATTTATGCCTCCCCAGCCTATGCATCAACTGAAGCAGGGCACCCCTAGGCAAATTATAGGCTATCATGTAATTGTACACTGTATCATAATGTATTCACTCTAGAAGGCAAAATTAAAGATACATTTACTTTCATTGGATGAAAAAAGCCAGTAATGATGGTGAACATTTTAGAAGGGAAAGAGTTTGCTAAGAACAGAGAATTAAAAGGCTTTTAGCAAATGGACTTTTTCTAACTGGTAAAAGTATTCCATTGATATTTTCTACACTTACAACCCCAACAGTGGTAGCAATAATGGAAGTGATGTTAGAATTAGGGTTCAAGGCACTGAGGCTCAAATTGCTGTCATCATCAAGGGGAAATGCTGCTACTAATCACAGATTCTCAAAAAATCAGCTGGCCTGATTTAGTCTGATGACCCACCAAGACTGGATACTGAACTTAATAAGGATTTTCTGGAAATAGTTTGTGTATAAATTCTTAATATGACTTCTGGAACACACTGTTCAGATTTTGTGCTCTTTATATTCAGATCTTTAATTACTTTTTGTCATACTTTATGCCATTTGACAAAAAAAAACCAAAAACAAAACCACAACATATTTAATAATCAAAAGGTGTAACTTCATGGAGGTTTGCTTTAGTATAAACCCAAGCATAAGATCTAAGAGGACAACTCACAAGAGCTAGTATTCACAATGTCCCTAGTTGTCTCAGGTTCACAGTGAAAATAAGCTAAAACTTTCCACTAAGCTGTTCCTTGTTCTAGTAGGTAATTAATTTAAACATTAATAATTTTTTTTTTCCTTTTTCCTGTTGCTGGAATAACAAATCAACTCCCAGTATTATTCCAAGGATACTTCACAGGTATGTATCTACTTATCAGCAAAGGCCGGGAGTATTCCACTTCTACATTTGAGTTCATGTTTATTACCAGAAATAACATCAACTACCCTTCTTAGTAAACTAAATTGTGCAAACCTGGCATTTACCCTTGAAAATATGCAATTCCCATATGCAGCCACTGGATGGACTTAGGGAACCAGTGAAATCTTTTGACTGTAGACAAGATGCACAATTAAGTGAGCAATTGGCAAGTAATTTCCCTTCTGGCCACGGGAAACTTTCTACGAAAGAGGTCTTGAGCCTAAAAAGCGAGGTACAAGCAGGAATTTTAGCTACTCCTTTTCAACTGAGTACTTGCTTTTCAATACATTTAGTTTAAGGACAACTAAGTTGTTGAAATGAACCAGAGTGATAAGAAAACTGGTTTGTAGAACACACAGGTCAGTTCCAAATGTGATTATTTGGCATTTAAAAGCACTAAAAATTGTACTGAAAAGAAGCTGGGGTTTTTTGACAGATCAGTTTGCAAACAGAAGTAGAGCATAGTTATTTAAAATTCTGCACTTTTTTTTTTTTTCATTTTTTCTTATTTTTTTTTAATTTATGCTACTTTAAATGCCCATGTTCTTTAAGAATAAGACAGAACAGTATTTGCTTAAGCTCCCTTATCATTTTCTGGAATAGGAACCTACTACTCTGCATAATAAATGTAAAACAAGCCCTGCATTAAAGTATGGTCATTTATTAATATAAAAAACTTGATTTCATTTTTTATTGAAGGTGTTAAAATTACTCCTGAGCATTTTGTGTGTATTATATTTAACTATATTACAATTCATTTAATGCACTTTTCTAGACCAGTTACCATTTCAGTGTATACAACACTAACAAAATACAAATGTGATTTTATTCACAGTGTTCTTCTCTTGTGCAGGTAAGAGCAGTAGCAGTTATCAGCTGTAGCAGCAAAACTCAGTAAATTCACCTCCAAGGAAGCAAATGGGGTTGCTGTGGGGAGAACTAAGTGAAGGTGGGGAATGGAAGTAGATGTATGAGCTCAGGAGATGAGGAGCTATTGCACACATCTCCCCAAACCTGCAGTTCTCCATCTGTGGGCAGTGACAATGACAAAGATGGCCCCTTCAGTCCCCCTCTGCAGACACACTGTTACAGGATCTAAAAGGGGGTCATGTGGTTTTGTCCATTTGTCTGCCCTCACCCTATTCTGTCCCTAACAATTTAGAATGGCACCAAACCTAACTCCGCATGCCTGGATTTCTTTTGTCTTCGTGTTGTGAAGGTTATATGCAAAGCCTGTGTAGTGAGTGAATATCCTCTTTCTTTAATTGTTTAGGATAGTCTTACTGGGTACCTATTATAGCCAGGATGAATGAGAGACAGTGAGAAAAAAGCATGGGCAAGGAAGGCTGGGTCAGGTTCAATGTGAGAGGAATGACAAGGTTTGTCTTTACAAACAAGCCCTGAGTCTGCTAGTAGATAAAACTAGCACTGAGAGATAAGCGAAACAATGGGAAGGATTCTATTGATGAATGGAAAAGAAGATACTTGCCTTTACAAAGAAACCATGGGTTTGTTTGTAAATGAAATTGAATATTGAAAGGTGAAAGCAGCGATGGGGAAAAACCCATAAATCCCATAAAAACTAAAAATTAAGGGGCGTTATACATTAAAAGGGGAATCTTAGGCATTTCGGGAAGTCTGTACCTCTCAAGTACCTCAGCCAATGGGGAAAGAGAGAGGGAAATGTGGCTGGGAAATTGGGATAAAAAGGAGGCTGCGTCCTCCAAAAAACTGAGAGACCCCAGGTGAAATGCCCCATGGCCTCTCCCTTTATTCGAATAAAGTAAAAGGACTCCTCTGTCTCCTTCGTGGACATAAACCTCTGGTGTTAGTGGATTAATTTTCCTAACTATTGCTACTGTCTATTCCTTTCAGTTGTCTTCTGGAACAAGGCATGAAAGGAGCCTGCAGACATTTGTCAACTAACTACCCCTTCCCAGTCTAATTAATTTCTTCACTGTGTGTAACAGCAGCTCTGTGGATAATAAAACACCTGCGGAAAAATCTCTCTGGATCTCACTGGTTTTACTGCTTTTTACCATATTCTTTAAATTCCTGTTATTTTTTAGAAAATGGGACCCAAAGAAACTAACTGAGTAGCCACATTTCAAGTTAAGCATGCACTTTAACACATTCTAAGTCAGGAGCTGATATCCGTGAATTAATTGCCTACAATGATCACACAGATCATGGAACAGGACAGAATGGCACCTCTTACAATAATCATGGGGCCCATCACTGGACACAAAATGCATGCAGCGTGTCCCTGGCATGCCAGGACACCTGAATGCCATATGCTGTCCTGACCTCAGATGGGGGAATACCATCTGGCGTAAAAGCCCCACAATTGGCACTGCAGACTGCAGGCTCCAGGCTTCTCTCTCTCCCACCCCACTTCTCAACCTACCCCTCCTGACAATTACAGAAACAGCAATCTTGCAGGAATGAAGTCAGGCTGCAGGGATATTGAATGCCTGAGTCAGATACTAGGAATGGGGCCATAAACTCCAGAGCTGCCTGATATTATCATTGCCTAAAAGCAAAATTGTGACAAATCAGGTTCTTCTGTACCACTCACTAGACAATGAGATCCCTTCCCTGTTCTCCCTACTACTCACAGTGGCATGCCCTTCCCTGCTAAAATCTTCCCAGGAAACATCATACTTCAACCAGGAATGCTTTCCCCTGCTAAGCCCCTGGGCATAACTTTCTATTCTTGGCTTGTACTGACCTCCTTTAATTTCTTGACCTTGTTCTGGAACTAGGTGTTGGTCCACTTTTAACCACACCAGAGCCACCAAGCAGCAATCTTCCCATACCAGTGTTGATTTGGAAAGCCTTTGCTAAGCTACTGCACTGGGAATCTTCCAACGTACAGAGATTAGGTCACAGACTTCCTTCCAGGGTAGGTGGCACCAGGAGCTGCCAGCTCCAAGCTAGGACAGTGAAATGGGTGGGGCAGCATTCAAATATGACACAGGGAGATGTAGACAGAGCCTGTGGAATTAGTGGTATCACTAATCTAACCACCTACATAAGCAAATCAAGTGAATCATCTGCCTTACTGGTCTATCAAGCCTTTGGCGCACATGATACTGAGTATATAATGGGGGACAGGCTCACATGAATTAGATTTTTAAAGTGCTTCTAAATTACATATTACAATTCAAGTTGCTTAGAGACACAAGCTTAGTTTGGGAGTGGTCCTCCTTCAGACGGAAAATCTCAGCAATTTCTAATTCTGCATGAACCACTGAATACCAAACTGTTTATTCCTATGAACAAAATATTTGTCTAAAATTCTAAAAACATAGAATTGCAGAATAATCTCATTATTCTACTGCTATGGCAATTTTTTTCAATCTACTCCAGTTAGGAAATATGAAGTAAGTACCTACACCTATAATGCTGCTTTCATGTAGAGTTCTGTCAGGCAATTAGCTGTTAGGTTCACAAATGACAAAGCTGATGCAAAGCTCGGAATCTTTTTACTGACAGATTCTCTGGTTAATTGGTTATTTGTGTTGGATGGACCACTAAACTAATCCAAAATAGCAACCAATCCATTTCTGTTACTGTACACCTGAAAGTGTAATAGCAAGTCTGTCCTGTTACAGCCAAATGACAACTATCAGGAGAACAGTTGCCAAGGCTGCCTGGTTTCTCTGTGTTGAGGCCTATGGAGTCCCACCTGTTCTGTGCAATGCCACTGCGTATATTAAGTCACAGCACAGGCTAAGCACAGCTTGGAACACTGCAAGTGTGGACAACATATGACATTCAATATGAATTCCCCTCACTTAATTAACATTGTGTACTTTCTTTGACACACAAAATAAAAATTACTAGCATATTCTTACTATTTAGAGACTTGGGGTTGATTTCTCTTTGGCCATTTGTATGTGCCGTTCTGAGGAAGTAACAAGATGATAGTGCTCACAGTGCTCAACCCGACATTTGAAGTGCCTAAACCTCATGCCAAATTATTTTTTGAAAATCCAAAGTGCTTACATACTTTCATTCTGATAGGTATTTCTTATCTCCTAACAAATTCAGATTAGGTTTCTAAAGGTACAAAGGCTACCAGGACATGTTTCCATGTGTTCTGCAACACGTTTCTACACAGTTCAGACTTTGATTTCTGATACCACACACACACACATAGCCTTTTCTCACTGAAAGCAAATTCTCATGCAAATGTGAAGGAAAAAGAAGAAATTTGAAAGGAAAAATAATAATTTGTAAATCCTGAAAAACAGATAAAAAAAGCACAAACCTTCTATCCTAGAGAACAGCTCCTTTTATTTATGCATAATCAAATTCCAAAGCCAGAAGCTGGTTAAAATGGATTTGTCTCCCCACTATCTAATGTGTATCCAGAGCTGACCAATTCAGTTCATAGGCACAACAAAACAGGTCCTGATCCAGGGTAACCCTGCCCTTATTTTGCTGTTCCTCAGTGACTCCTTCTCCTATGTCCCTGCTATCCGTGCCGGACTTTGACCCTCACTGCTTTACAATGAGTTATGTCTTTTTATGAATTGGTTCTTTACTTAAACTCATGAAAATCAGATGTGGAAGTGCGTTGCCCAGTGTATTTCCCCTTAGAAACGCGAGTCTCACAGCGCATGCTGATGTGTAGATTGCATGCTGTAAATCCACCCTCATTAGCCAGCCAATCCAACCCTAATAAGGGATTGGATTCCTTGAAAAGGAGTGGGCAGGACAATGAAAGGTACTAATTTCATGTACCAATATGCATTGGTATGTATCAATATGTATTCTAATTGCATCTACCAGGATGCATTTCCTTTTCCTCCATTCAGAGCCTCTGGAAGAGCTCAGAGCTAATGATGACTTTGAAAATCAGTGGAATGGTCTTTATAAGTACATTTGAGACAAATATTGATGGAAATGGAGGCCACAATTACATCAGGAAAATGTACATTCAAGTGTATGGTAATTAAAGAAGAATAAAGTGGTTTAGCATAAATTGTAAAACTCAGTACTAAGAGAACACAGAAGTGTACTGTGACCTTTTTTTTGAAAGATGCTGTTCTTGCATAAAGTGACTTCTAAATATAGCAGTATTCTGTAGCTAGACTACTTAGATAAACTGGAGTGGCAATGCTATTTCATCTAAAAATAGAGGAACACTTCTCCCTTTAAATACCTAAAACCTGTACCTGTGGTCTCACAGGCAGCTGAAGGCAATCTGATTGCACAGTCACGGAAAGCAGCTGTCCTGTCCGGTCCTCCATCTCTGTTTGTAAGGATCTGCTCACGGTGATAACACTCCAATTTACAAAATGGTATTAAGCCTTGGTCAGAGGCATGAAATTTAGCCTAATTTCTTCCTTGGCCAAATGCAGTCAAACACAAACCTCTCTGAGGTGTGCTCTGATCATCAGGCTAATATTTTGCTCTTGGATGAGGGCTGGAGCAAAGGGAATGGCCAGGCACTGGGAGTACTTGAAGTTATGCTAATTGAATTGAAAACAGAATTCCAAGCTCGTTGACCAAGATGGAAAGTACTAACCTTTAATGTAGAAAGAGACAAAGATGGAACTCATTGTCATGACATGATTCCCAGCTGCAGGTATGGGAAACACAACTCCACAGATGAACAAGAGGAATAAAAAAGATTTAGCTTTCTCACATGTGAGCTGCTAATTACTGTCAATTAAAATCAAAATAAAACCCCCAACCTCAACCACAGACTTGTCTTCTAAAATTATAAAGGTTTTTTCATACATCCACAGATTTGTCCTCTAAAATTTTAAAAGTCTGGGGTTTTTTCATACATTCAGGTGGAACCTGCATGTTTATTATTAATATAATTTGCTTTATTAAGCATTATATTATTAATTTGATTTACTTCACATTCATTTATTTTATCAACACTGCAGTTCCTACTGCAAGGTAGCCCTTGTACAGAAGCCCCAGTTTCCATCTCTGCAAAGTTATGTGAATACTGATGAACAATGACAGGTATTTCTAAAATGTAGCTTGTATTGCTGTCTACAGAAATTGGATTTGTTACGCAACGTGCAACAAGCCAATAATTACACACTCAAGAGGATGCTGACTACTTATTTCAGATTTGCAGAAGCCTGGGTGCTCAGTGGTATTCCACAAATGAAGCTCACCAACTACCAAAACTTTTTTTACAATTTACACATTTTAGCAAACAAGGGGATTAGTGTTCATTGGTTACAAGGATCATAGTTCTATTATTAATTAGTATTCTATTTTCTATGGGTTAATGATTCTCTAACTTCTCATGCTAATAAGTCTGCATGCTGAGTCTTTCTTTTCTTTTGGGTCTGTGTGTTTCTTGGATTGGTGGTCTATGAGTTGGCGGCCACAGATCTACCCCTGCCAGAATTTCCTTTAACCCAGCTGTAGCTGATTACAGAACAATTGCTCAGTTTGCTTTATTAGTTTCTTCCTTGTTTGGGGAGTTCTGCCAAACATCCTCATATCCCCTAAATTCTTCATTCTTTGTGTCCTCTATGAGTGGTTCTTCCCAAGCTTTGTTAACCTCCCCCTAAGCCTGAGATCATGGAAGCATGTCCAGCCCTAAACCTTAACAAGGCAATTCTGCAACAGGTAATTTGTCTTTCTAACACCTGGACATCACTCAGATCTTGTTAGCTGCTACCTGCTTCACAGATTAAATCTTCTTTCTTGCTGTTTAGGCTTGACAGTATACAAAGATCAAACACATAAGAACACCCTTTCTTAAGAAAATTTTATACAATCCACATTTTGCAACAATCAGCTGTCAGACTTTTTGAGAAGGTACAGACATCGTCATTCCTATTTTGGGATTTCCCTTCCCTGAATTGTACAAAAGAGTCATGAGGCTACAGAGTATTTTCTACTTTTTTCCCTTTCTTTAGGCTGCAATGATTGCCTTTCATTTTCAAGGTGATTCCAATTGTTAATACCAAGGGAAAGAGAATTGCTGTTATAAAGATTGTGTGATATATGTCCTAAAGTTAATTCGTGTTGAAGTATGTTTGTATTGTAATTCACCCATATAAAATATAAGTTCTATTTCTACTCAAATATATTATGAGAAAACTGAGACAGAAGTTACACAGAGAGGGGTACGAGGAATTTCCTGTTGGCAGAACAGTACACAAAGGGACACGAGAAACTATGCTGAGAATTACACCAAAAGGGACACAGGGATACCTCTGCTGGGAATCATTAAGAGGAACACAAAGACAATGGAAAAGGGAGATGAAGAACCCGGAGAACCGAGTGATCACATCAGATCAGTATCTCATCCGTCTCCTCCGGACATTACCACCTCTACGCCACACCTGGGCTCAACAATTAAGGACATTGTTTGCCCGGGCAAATCCATTCGGAACACCAGAACCCGAACATGAATAGTTAATGAAGCTGCCGCGGACAGGGAAAACATCGGAGCCTCGACTTTTCTCAGCAATCCTGTGTATAAAAAGAGGCAGCTTCAAGCCAGAAATGTGAACTTGGGGGTGACATACTGGCAGAGTGTGTTACCGCATTCACCCAGCGCCGATCCTGGGCTCGACGCTGTCCTTTTAACTGTGGCTATCTAAGACTGTCATTTTGTCTCTCAATAAAATTCTAAATTTTGATTTCAAAAATTTGGTCCATCGTATTTATTACAGATTGTAAACAAGGAGACTGCTTGAAACCCCGTGTCATGGGCCTTCTGACATCTTTCCACAGACGTCATGCACAGAACTTTCATCTTCAGCCTCAAAAGCAGTCAAAGCCACCTGAAGACTCTTTCAGATTGGACTGTCCTGTTAAATCAGTATCGCTGCTGCTCTTTACCAAAGAGCTTTTTCATTCAGTCACCTGAATCTTCAGTTCAAAGAGCTGCCACATCCTCCCATATCCACAGGAACACTCACACCAAGGCAGAACATCTCACTTAGATGAACTCCAAGAGCAGATCAACAGAGAGGATACCGAAAGAAAGAGCATTAGCCACAAACTCTGCTGATCCCCAGCAAGACAATCATAAACTACCCATTCTAGTTGAAGACTGCAGTAAGTCACAGAGCTTTGTTTGCTTTTTTTCTGGATAATGAAGAGTAGTTGCAATATGTTATTTCTAATCCACTTTCAGGACGTGGTATAGGAAGGTATTTAAACAGGAAGACAAGGCTCTATCAGCTGCTCTTTGAAGCTGGCTATAAAAAAGGTGTTGCAGCTGCCATAATAAAGTAACTACCTGTATTGTATTCCTACCTGTAAAATGTCTGGAATACCATCTGATTTGGACTTTGCAGAATGACTGCATATGTGGGTCAGTTCACAAGGCAGGACACTGAAAGTTGTTTGCTGTATCTGAGAGATGTATTATAGGTCAAAGAGAAAGAAATAAAATGTTCAGGGTGGTCAGGTGGCTGCTGGTGGCTGGGAAGTGCTGGCTGAGAGGGCATTAGTGAGTGACACTGCAGCATCTCAGAACACAAGGAAGTGTTTTCTAAAATAATCTGCTTTAGCTGGTGTTATAGAGGATTCATAGCAAATTTAATATAAAGTCTTTTTATTTCACCCTTTAAAAGCAATCTGGGACAGCCACAATAAAAGACAACTCTGATCCTGGGTTATAGAAGCTGGGTGAACACAGGGACGGCCACATATGAACCAATCCCTCCCCATTCACAAACTCCTAGGTTCAGGGAGCAGTTTTTATACAGTTTTTCTTCCTTGAGGCAATTCCATGGTGTGATATATGTCCTAAAGTTAATTCGTGTTTGTAATACGTTTGTATTGTAATACAACCATATAAAATATAAGTTCCATATCTACTCAAATATATTGTAAGAAAACTGAGACAGAAGTCACACGGAGAGTATTTCCTGCTGGCAGCACAGTACACAAAAAAGGGACACGAGAAACTATGCGGAGAATTACACCAAGAGGGACACGGGGATACCTCTGCTGGGAAACATTAAGAAAAACACAAAGACAACGGAAGAAGGAGATGAGCAGCCCGGGAATCGAATGATTGGGTTCAGTATTCGGTTGAGATCAGTATCTCATCTGTCTCCTCCGGACATTACCATCTCTACGCCACACCTGGGCTCAACGACTAAGGACATTGTTTGCCCAGGAAAAACTATTCAGAACACCAGAACCCGAACATGAATAGTTAATGAGGTTGCTGCAGATGGGGAAAACCTCAGAGCCCTGACTTTTCTCAGCGATCCAGTGTATAAAAAGGGGCAGCTTCAAGCCAGAAATGTGAACTTGGGGGATAGCAGACTGGCAGAGTGTGTTACCGTGTTCACCCAGCGCCGATCCCAGGCTCGACGCTGTCCTTTTAACTGTGGCTGTCCAAGACTGTCATTTTGTCTCTCAATAAAATTCTAAATTTTGATTTCTAAAAATTTGGTCTATCGTATTTATAACAATAGTTAGCTTTTGTCTACTGTGCATATTCATATACTTCCTTTCTCTCACTGCTTGGTTTTGAATGACTTTCCTGGCGAAGTCAAGGACTTGAATTGGGTTCCGTTTCGAGAACTCGAGAACTCGGCATTGGGATGCTGATACGTGACATCTCCGGGTTTCCCTCTCCTAGATCTTTATCATGTGTTGATCACTGGAGAAAGCAGCGAACCCACCCTTGATGGATGAGGCATCTCCTGTCCAGCCAGTCCTTTTCTATTGTAAATTTGGACTTTGCCCTGCAATTGTCTGGAATTCTTACAGTTGCAAATTAGTTTCGGCAGCCAGAAATATCTCCACAATTTTTGGAAACCCTAGCTTGCAACACAGTTTTGTGTTATAACATATAACACACTTGAAACACGAATTTATTTCAAAACATATATCACAGCTGGGCGGGAGGAAGGAAAGGGAACTGTTTGCTTTTCAATCTGCTGCGCTTGCAAATATCTCATTCTGCTTGTTCACTTTTAACTGCAATCTACTTCAGAGTAGAGAAAGAGTAAGTATAATCAGCTATAGATGGGACTCCTGCAGTTCAGAAACCTGCTATTGTCTGCAGCACAGCTAAAGGAATAGAAAATTTAGCTGAGGTGTGAGATTTTATGACTGCATTAGCAAATATCGAAGTGCCACTGAAGGCACACACTACATCAATGGGCTGGAATGGAACTATTCACCGCTGATTGCAGGAGCAGCAGAGGGGAGGAGCACAGGTACAATTATAGCAAACACAGCTCTACTGATGCATGGAGGGCTGTAGTCTTGCCAGGCCAGCAGGTGATTATTCCCCTTCCCCATCCCATTTTGCACAGAGGGAGAAACAGATCATAGGTACCCACGATGGCACATCTCCAGCTGGGCTTCTTTAAATTCAAACTACATCTGATAGCACAATTAGAACTCCTGATTTTTCATAGTCAAGAATAATTTTTCAATGTTCTTGCACTGAACAATGTTTTTCAAAAAAAAAAAAAATATTTTTAATAAAATCAAAGAAGAGTATGAAAGGGTACCATAACAAAGCATTAAATCTAAGAATTCCAGTTGTGCTTAATTTTCCAAGATTAATTATCAAAAACTTCTAGGATCCTGCTAGAAGAAACAGAACTCTTTTTTTTTTTTTTTTTTTTTTTTTTTTTTTTTTTTTTTTTTTT
>JANEHK010001007.1:4315-15648 GCA_025960845.1 Tachycineta bicolor | reverse complement strand
AGGAAATCAAGGGGTTTTATATGGTACTTCCCAAAGTTGCAGCTAACTGGAGATTTTGGTGGAGTGGCAGATTGGAGATATGCGCAGACAGTGTGAGCCATTAAAAAAGGGATATGGCAAGCCCGCATGGTAAAACGCTCTCATGTGTTGCATGCCTTCTGCTCATGGTGTCAACAAGTGTTGCAGGATCCCCTCAATTAGCTCATTGTCTAGACGTGGGAGATCCCAAATTCTGGTCCCAAGCTAGGACAGTGTTAACATCCATGTTTATACCAGGAGCAACAGCCGCCAGAGCAATGACCACATTAAAGCAGATAGCATGCTGGACAAAATCAGAATTGAATGTGACTAGCCAAATTTTGGATGAGCTATCAGTGGATGTTACCAGTGTTAATCATGCTGTTTTGCAAAACTGTGCTGCGACTGATTTTTAATTTAGTGCATAACCGTGGATATGAAGAGTTTGAAGGAATGTGCTACATGAACCTGTCTCACCATTCTGGATCAATTCACAAAAAAATTGCAATTAATGAAGAACAAATTACATGATTTGAAAGAAAGTGATGATGCATTTAGAGATTAGTTAAGTAGCCTTGGGATTACGGTGATAGAAGTTTGGTTTTAAGCAAGTGTTTGTTATATTATTACTTGTATTTGTAGGATTATTAGTACTAAGTTGTGTAATGTCGTGGGCTTTCCCCAACATTCAGGTGGTTTTAGAGTCTTTTTGCCCTCTGCAAAGCTCTGTGCCAACTGGAAGAAAGAGACGGAGTCTTCAGGTTCTGAATTTTCAAGGTTGCATGCTTCGTTTATTGTTCTTATCTTACAATTTTCTCAGTGCCTCACGAAAGATGTTTGCAGCTGCTCAGGCTCCGACTCTGACTCCTGACTCCTCCTGAACTGGGCTGTCATTATCTTTTATACTAATTGCTACATATTCTTTATTTATCATTACTTGTCAGTGTCTATCACTTATACTACTCAGGAAAGCTCTACTCTGACCCTATCTCTTTGAACTACTTTGTGCCACTGTCACAGCCGAAATGGAGTGAGGGAAGAGGAAAGAAGAAGCAGGAGACAATGCCCCAAATCCTCCATCTTGCTTCCATTCACTTCAATGCTAGAAACCTAAATTTACTGTTTTTTCACTGATAAGCTAAACTACTATTTTTCACACTCTTGTGGCCTGTAATTCATCTCTCAGTGATGGAAGCCTCTCCCATGGACTGAGATCAAAGCCAGTGTCCCTCTGAGCTCTGGGCCGGGGTCCCAGACCCCCCTGTCCAGGTCTCTGACCCTCCAGGGCAGCCAAAGGAATGCCCCGGACTCCAACAGTGTAATGTCTTGTATTAAGAATATGTTGCATAAGACAATATCTAATGCTTAGCTTGTGCAAAGGAAAAAGCAGGAATTGTAGAAGGATTTCTGGAGATAGAAACAGAGAGGCCTTGCAGTGTTGGGAAAATGCTCTTTGCCTTAGCACTCCAAGGTCGAAGAGTGTGGGAATGAGCCGTTGGCCCCTGAACAAAGGTAACTGCAAAGGAATGCTTATGCAGATAACATTAGCCAATAGTATAGCCTCTTAGGGCTCGTAGGAGGTAGCCAATAGCAAGTAACAAAATGCCCCGTGAACAGCTTATGCACAAGAATTATATGTATAAAAGAACCCTGTGTACCCACAATAAACGAGCGTTCACCATTACTTCTGTGAAGAGCGTGACTGAGTCCGGCTGCTCCCCAAGACATCACCTTTACAGGAGTGGTTTGGAATATTCACAAAATTTCAGCAAATTCAATCTCATAACAGATCCCACTTCACTGCTAGAGTTGTACAGGAGTGGGTGAAAAGTGAAGGAATTAAATGGATTTTTCACACCCCTTACTACCCTCAAGCTAACGGGATCGTAGAAAGGACCAATGGTCTCTTGAAACAACTTCTGAAACCACAGGAGGGAAATTGGGATGTCCGGTTCTGGGAAGCAGTTAAAGGAGTGAATGGTAGATGGGGACTAAACCGGTGTCCCAAAATCACTGCTTTCTGCCCAACAGCTCCAAACATGATTCCTTCACTACAGGGACCTGATGATCCCAAGAATCCTGCACATTACCCTGGACAACCTGTTCTGGTGGATCTTCCTACTGTAGGGGAAGTACCCCTAGTACTAAAATCCCCGTTGAATAAATATGCATAGGTAGCCTCTGATGCCCTAGGGAAAGAGCATTGGATAAATCCACCCTGGATAATTCCATCATTATAACCGTTTTCTGCCTTCTAGTGGCAGGATTTTTCTGTTGTTTACTTTTACAGAAGAACCCCGAGGGACATGAGGATCATCTGAACCATGATAAAAATGGTGATATTTTTCTGCATCCTACCACAATACCACGGCCAGGATTCTTCGGAATGGCTGTGGTCTGAAGATATCATCAAGCACACAAATGTTTTAGGATCTTATCCCAAAGATCACCATCCAAACCGAGCAACTGTAGTGCAGCTTGGCTCTGAGGCATACCATCTAAATGAGTGGGGATGGGATCGGAAGGAGTGGATCAAAACCCTAAGTGGAACAGTGGGTGAAGTAAATATGACAGCATGCAGAAAAGTGGAAGGATCTCTCCATGAAAAAGCCTCCTCCACTACAATTCCTGGAAATTTTTTAGAAGCAGGTGGAAAAAACTATTTGCATACCCCTACAGCAGAACTGTGCCCTACAGAAAAGTGGAATTGTACTAAACAAATTTCTCTTACCCTGTGCTGCCGTCAAGAGCATGTGGGTAATTACACTTCAGGCCCCAGAACCAACAATATTGCAATTACAAGGGATTGTATTAATGAACCAACTTATTGTTGGTATAGTTTTGGTTTTGTCAAACCAACTTATGTGACATGTCGTTGGCAAAATAACTTGACGGATCCGTTGGGTTTTAAAGGTCTAGTTTACAAATTTAAGATAAACCCTATAACAAAGCCCACACTGAGTACAGTAGACACCGCCCAACAGGTGAAAGAGACTGAAAACCCTTTTTTTCAATATAATACTGAATGGCCCTGATCCCAAGCTTTTGTTCATTTTACTGCCTCCATGGGAAATGCAAAAGACTTAATCGTCGTGATCGTAGTGGGTGATTCCCTTCTGAGGGGGACAGAAGGCCCCATATGTCAACCTGACCCATCCCACAGTGAGGTTTGCTGCCTCCCTGGAACCCAGGTACAAAACATTACTGAGAGACTTCCTAGGCTGATTCGGCCCTCTGATTATTACCCACTGCTGATACTCCAGGCTGGCAGTGATCAGATTGAAAAAAAGGGGTGTCAAGGGGATTAAAAGGGAGTTTAGGGCACTGGGTCAAGAGGTTGATAGGACAGGTATACAAGTAGTGTTCTGCTCAGTTCCTTTGGTGGCAGAGAAAAATGATGAAAGAAATAGGAGAAGCCACATCTTTAACAAATGGCTCAAGGGTTGGTGTTATCAGCAAAATTTGGGATTCTTTGATCATGGAGCAACCTTTATGGTACCTGCTCTACTGGAATCAGATGGGATACATCTCTCTGTTAATGGCAGGAGGTTTTTAGCCCATGAACTGGCAGACCTTATTGAGAGGACTTTAAACTAGGTTTGAAGGGGGAAGGAAGCAGGCCCAAGGATGATAAGACTGTGTTAAGGGAGAAATCAGTAGCCCAGCTAAGGTGCATGTATACCAGTGCACGCAGCATGGGTAACAAACAGGCAGAGCTAGAGGCCATGGTGCATCAGCGGAACTATGATATTGTTGCCATCACTGAAACGTGGTGGGATGACTCACATAGTTGGAGCACTGCGCTAAATGGCTACAAGCTCTTCAGAAGAGACAGGAAAGGGAGAAGAGGTGGAGGGGTGGCCCTTTATATTAGGGGAGTTTTGGATGTCATAGGTGTTGAAACTAATGATGATGAAGTAGAGTCCCTATGGGTAAAAATTAAGGGGAAAGCCAATAAGGCTGACATCCTCCTGGGAGTCTGCTATCGTCCACCCAATCACGATGAAGAGGTGGACAACTTATTCTATAAGCAACTGAACAATGTTTCAGGATCATCAGCTCTTCTTCTTGTAGGTGACTTCAACCTACCAGACATCTGCTGGGAACTTAATACAGCAGAAAAACAGCAATCTAGAAAGTTTTTAGAGTGTGTGGAGGATAACTTTTTGTCACAACTGGTGAGCAAGCCCACCAGGGGAGGGACTATGTTAAACCTATTGTTCACAAATAGAGATGGACTGGTGGGTGATGTGGAGGTTGGAGGCCGCTTGGGGCACAGTGATCATGAAATTATAGAATTCTCGATAATTGGTGAAATAAGGAGAAATATCAATAAGATCTCTACACTGGACTTCTGGAGGGAAGACTTTGGCCTATTTAAGAGACTTATTCAGAGAGTTCCTTGGGAAACAGTCCTTGAAAACAAAGGAGTCCAGGAGAGATGGGTGTGCTTCAAGACGGAAATCTTGAGGGCACAGGAACAGACTGTCCCTGTGTGCCGAAAGATGAGTCGACGAGGCAAACGTCCAGTCTGGATGAGCAATGAGGTTTTGAAGGAACTTAGAAATAAAAAAAAGATGTATCATCTTTTTAAGGAGGGACTGATTTCTGAGGAAGTATTTAAGGAAGCTGCTAGGGCATGTAGAAAAAAAATCAGGGAGGCCAAAGCCCAGTTTGAACTTAACTTGGCAACTTCTGTTAAAAACAATAAAAAAAGTTTTTACAAATATATCAGTGATAAAAGGAAGGGTATAACCAACCTCGGTTCCTTATCGGATGAGGCAGGCAACTCAGTAACTAAAGATGAGAAAAAAGCAGAAATGCTCAATGCCTTCTTTGCCTCAGTCTTTATTGGTAGGACAGCTTATCCTCAAGACAACTGTCCTCAGGGGTTGGTAGGTGGTGCCAGGGAACAGAATGGTCTTCTTGTTATCCAAGAGGAGGCAGTCAGAGAACTGCTTGGACGCTTGGATATTTATAAATCAATGGGACCAGATGGGATCCACCCTAGGGTGATGAGGGAGCTGGCAGACGAGCTCGCGAAGCCGCTCTCCATCATTTATCAGGAGTCGTGGCTCACTGGCGAGGTTCCAGGCGATTGGAACTGGCCAATGTAACACCCATTTACAAAAAAAAAAAAAAAAAAAGGTAGGAAGGAGGATCCTGGTAATTACAGGCCAGTTAGCCTGACCTCAGTACCCGGTAAGATAATGGAGCAGTTCATACTGAGTGCTATCACACAGCACTTACAAGATGGCCAGGGTATCAGACCCAGTCAACATGGGTTTACAAAGGGTAGGTCATGTCTGACTAACCTGGTCTCCTTCTATGACCAGGTAACTCGTCTGGTAGATGCAGAAAAGGCTGTGGATGTTGTCTATTTAGACTTCAGCAAGGCCTCTGATACTGTCTCCCACAGCATACTCCTAGATAAGCTGGCAGCCCATGGCTTGGACAGGAGCACTCTTCACTGGGTTAGGATCTGGCTGGATGGCCGCGTCCAGAGAGTGATGGTGAATGGTGCAGCATCCAGCTGGAGACCAGTCACCAGTGGTGTCCCTCAGGGGTCTGTATTGGGACCAGTTCTATTTAATATTTTTATAGACGACATGGATGAGGGCATGGAGTACTTCATTAGTAAATTTGCAGACGACACTAAGCTGGGAGCTTGTGTTGATCCATTGGAAGGGAGGAGGGCTCTCCAGAGAGACCTAGATCAGTTGGATGAATGGGCAGAGTCCAACAGCATGAAGTTTTATAAGTCTGAGTGTCGAGTTTTACATTTTGGCCACAAAAATCCCCTACAGCGTTACAGGCTGGGGACAGTGTGGCTGGACAGTGTTCAGGCGGAAAGGGACCTGGGGGTGCTGGTCGACAGCCGGTTGGATATGAGCCAGCAATGTGCCTTGGTGGCCAAGAAGGCCAATGGCATCCTGGCCTGCATTAGGAATTGTGTGACCAGCAGGAGTAGGGAGGTCATTCTTCCCCTGTACTCGGCACTGGTGAGTCCACATCTTGAGTACTGTGTCCAGTTCTGGGCCCCTCAGTTTAAGAAGGATATTGAGATGCTTGAGCGTGTCCAGAGGAGGGCAACGAGGCTGGTGAGGGGCATGGAACACAAGCCCTATGAGGAACGTTTGAAGGAGCTGGGGTTGTTTAGCCTGGAGAAGAGGAGGCTTAGAGGTGACCTTATTACTCTCTACAACTTCCTGAAGGGAGGTTGTCGACAGGTGGGGGTCGGTCTCTTCCACCGGGCAGCAGCTGACAGAAAAAGGGGACACAGTCTCAAGCTACGTCAGGGAAGGTACAGGTTAGATATTAGGAAAAACTTTTTCACTGAAAGAGTAATAAAGCACTGGAATTGTCTTCCCAGGGAGGTGGTGGAGTCATCATCTCTGGATGTGTTTTTAAAAAGACTGGACATGGCACTTAGTGCTATAGTCTAGTTGAGGTGTTAAGGCATAGGTTGGACTTGATGATCTTAGAGGTCTCTTCCAACCTCATTATTCTGTGATTCTGTGATATAACTATCAATGTTGGTCTGTGCTAAAACCCAGTTGTGCGTTCTAAAGTCTCACTCTACTCTACTAAAACATCGTATACAATTAATCATAAAAGCTACATCTCTTTGGTCCCAAGGTACAGTTGTTCTGTGCCAATGTCGTTGTCTCAGCCACTTCATGGTCACTGCTTTACACCGCTCACACTGATGACCGTGTTTGCAGCAACCTTGCTGAAACATGGAAACTTCTCTCTGCGGGATGGCAGCTTCTGACCTTTCTGTACTAAGGATATCTTGAATATCCTGGGGCTGGGTTATTCTTTCAATATGTGGGTGGCACAACAAATGTATTGCAGCATTATGTGAAATCCACAGGCGAAAATGATTTTCCATATGAGTTTAGCCTCTGGGCACCAAATGCTCTCTTCAGCCATGTTGTGGATTAATTACAGTTTTACTTTAAACTGTTTAGTACCCTTTTTTTTTTAATAAATTAAACCTTTTTTAAAATAAAAAGGTTAATCAAATTAAAGTCCTTTTTAGTTTTGCTTTCAGGTCTCCTGGTGTCAAAATAATTTTCCAGTCTTTATTTGGTATAGGTCCTTTTACCCTTGAAGCATGAGTCTAGCCTTTTTCTGCCATTCGAACTGTGGTTTTGTCAGGGAGAATCCATTGTCCCTCTTTTAGAGTTGCTCCTAGGCTTTTCATGGCTTCTACTTCTGCTAAAGAAAAGTATGGTGTTTGATTTTGTGTTCCTGCTTCCTGAAAAGTTATAATTACATTGCTGTTTTCCCTCAGGGCAGCTTTCTTAGCTTCATCATCAGCCAAATTGTTTCTTCTTGTTTTAATATTTCTCCCCCTCTGGTGACCTTTCACATGAACCACTGCTATCTTTTTTGGACTCTTCAAAGCTTTAAGAATTTGAATTATCAATCCTTGGTGCACTAATCCTTTTCTTTGAATGTTTATTAGTCCCCTTTCTTTCCAAATTTTTCTAAATGTGTGCACTACCCCAAAGGCATATTTTGAGTCCGTGTATATGGTCCCTTCTCGATCCTTTAATAACAGCAATGCAGAGAATAATGCATTGAGTTCACAGGCTTGTGCTGACCAGGACGGGCTAAGGGGACCAGATTCTTTTACTTCCAGTTTTTCTCCACGAATTATGGCATACCCAGATTTCCTTCTTCCATCTACCACTCGGGATGATATATCTATAAATAATTTTTCTCCTGTTTTTAATTCTTGTTCTCTCAAATCTGGGCATATTTTTGTTTGTAACTCTATGTCCTCCATGCAATCATGTATTAATTCTTCCCCTGAGTCTCCATAAAGGAATTCAGAGGGGCTTTGTATATTTGTCACTCTCAGCTCTAATTCAAAGGAGGCTATCAAGATAGCCTCATATTTTAATATTCTGCTATGTTAACCATGTTTTGGCCTTTTTAGCAAGGATTCCCCTAATATTGTGGGGGATGTACACTTCCAGTGGTGCCCCAGAGGTTACTTTTCAGGCTTCTTCTACTAACATAGCAGTGCCTACCAGAACTTGCAGGCATGTTGGCCGACTTATACTAATTGGATCCAATCATTTGGAATAATATCCTACTGGCTTTCGACTTCCTGCCCAATCTTGGAGTCAATACTTCATAAGCCGTTTGATGAACTGTATTAACAAATAATTGAAAAGGCTTGCCTAAATTGGGAAGACTCAGTACAGGAGTTGCAGTAGGGCTTCTTTAACTTGCTCCAAATTTTCCTGATCCCTTTCAGACCATTTCAAGCGATTGGTAGGTAATTTCTGATACAGAAATTTTTCTTTTCTGCTAAACCCTTCTATCTACTGCCTACAATAACCCAAGGGACTCAAAACCAGCTTTATTTCCCTTTAAGACTTTGGGGGTCTTATGTTAAATATTCCTGGAACCCTTTCAGGGTCTAGCTTTTTCTTTTGCTTACTAATCCAATGACCTGAATACCACACTTCTGACTCTACAAACTGCAATTTTGACTTTGATATCATCAGCCTGTTTTCTCCCAGAAAATTTAGAAGCTTAATAGTACCTTTTCTAGTTTCCTCTTCAGTTTCTCTTGCTACTAACAAATCATCTACATACTGTAGCACCTTAATTCCTTTGGGTAACTCAAAGGACCTCCAAAGATTTTCCAAAGGCCTCCCAAAAATATTTGGTGCCTCTGTAAAACCTTGCGGTAGCACTGTTCACCTTAATTGTTCCCTCCTACCTGTACCTGGGTCCTCCTACTCAAAGGCAATCCCTACTGCCCTCATCCAGAGGGCAAGTTCAAAAGGCATCCTTTAAATCCATGACACTGTACCAAATGTAATTGGGAGGTATCTGGCTTAGCTACTCCTGGAAAGCGGGTAATGGTTCTTTGATTTACCGCTCTGAGATCCTGCACTAGTCGGTAGCTACCATCAGGCTTCTTTACCGGCAGGATGGGGGTATTATGTGGTGACACACAGGACTCCAACATCCTCTGATGTACTGAATTCTCAACTCCTGGTTTCAATCCCTTCCGACCTTCCAGTGATATCAGATATTGTTTTACTCAAATGGGGATTTCTGGGTTCTGTACTTCAACGCTAACGGGCTGAATGTTTAATTTTCCTTCTTCACCAGTATACCACACAGTGTCGCTAATCTCGAAATTATCTTCTTCAGTTAAAGAATAGATTTTAGGTTCTCCTTCACAGGGTGTTATTTTAATCCCCAAGGCTATTATTAAGTCCCTTCCTAATAAATTATTATCAGCCTCTGGTATTAATTCCAAAGTATTCAGTCCAAATTTTTTATCTGATTCAATCTGCACATTTTACAGGAATCTGAAAAATTTCTCCTTTAACCCCAATTACTGGGACACGCTCACGACTTACTTCACATCCCTTTGGTAGTTTTCTTACTGTTGACCTAGTAGCTTCTGTGTCCACCAAAAATGTGATTTCTTTATTTTGAGGACCTATTTTCAGTTTTATCAAGGGCCCTTCTAGGTGTTCAGTCCTCATTAAACAGAGTCCCTGACCCTCCTAGTCTTCTTGAAACATTTTCTCATCTTGCTGCCTCTTTCTACAGAATTTTTGCAGATGTCCCTTTTTGTGGCAATGAAAATAAGTGAGTCCTCTACTCCTGGAGGTAGGACAAGAAGTTTGTAAGTGT
Organism: Tachycineta bicolor; assembly: GCA_025960845.1. Lineage (NCBI taxonomy): Eukaryota > Metazoa > Chordata > Aves > Passeriformes > Hirundinidae > Tachycineta > Tachycineta bicolor. The sequence continues at coordinate 5,952 of JANEHK010001007.1, read as the reverse complement.
CCTTTCTGGTGACAGGAAGAACACATGGGTCTCGTATCCCCAGAGGTGGGACCTGCCTTTTTCTGTTGTTTGTTCTTTCCTGAGTACTTCTCTGTATTTATGGTTGTCTGTGTTTCCTTGACTGCTGCCATTAAAATCTGTGGTTTTGTCTTTTGCCTCTCCTCATCTCTTCTCACATATACTTTCTGTGCTTCTCCTAACAATTCCTGAAGCCCCCTATCCTGCCAATTTTCTACTTTTTCCATCTTCTTCCTGATGTGCCTCCAGGCCTTAGCTACAAATTGTGTTTTCAAAAGGACCTGTCCTGCTGCAGTGTCAGGGTCTGCCTGTGTCTTTCATTCTGATTATTCCAACCTGGATCTGGCATAGGCCATTTCTGATCCCCCTGGTCTGGCCCCTGACATTCTCTATCCCAACCCCTCATCCCTGAATGTCTATTCATTTCCCTTTCTTCCATGGTAAACAAGATCCCTAAGATAGACTGCAGTTCCACCCAGGTGTATATATTTGGCCCCAAGAACTGATCTAATGTCTCTGCCACTCCAAGAGGATCCTCTAGCAGCCTGCCCATCTCCTTCTTAAACTCCGTAACATCCCCTGTGTTCAGGGGAACACTCACATAACCAATAGGTCTCTGTTCTGGATTTGCCATTGGAACTTTTCTAAGCGGGTATAGTCCATCTTCCATTTTTGCTTCCCCATCCCCATCATCACTTCTCCCTGTCCCCCTCCCCTCTAGTTCTATGTGCTACTGGCCCCACCTGAATAGGGGTTGTGTTTGCATTTACAGGAGGATCCTCAGGGCTTGGGATTGAACGGGCTGATGAGGTTGCCTATAAGGGGGTGGGAGGTGATCTAACGGATCCTAGGGCTTGTGTCTGTCTTTGTTGGCTGCTTGTCCTCTAGTTTGTAAAGGATAGAATGGAAAACCCTCGCTTCCTTGCCTTTGAGTGACAAATTCACCCTTTCCCCTGGGAAGCCAGAGAGCAGCATATTCGCTTTCTTCCTGAAGGAAAGGTTTGTTTGAATTCACATAAAAATTCAAAGCCAGGCAAATCCAATCTTCAAACAGTCCAAACTTTGGCCAATATAAATTATCTTTCCAGATCATTTCCTTTGTCCTTTCAAACATACAATAATTAATCATTTTCTGCTTACTTTTTCCTCTTCAGGATTCCCATGCATCCCAGCATTGTAACATCATCCCCAGTGGACTGTCCTGAGGGATGCTCCCCTTCTGAGAATCCCCCTCACAGTTCCCAGGTATACCAGGCTCTTGTGAATTTCCTTCCTAATTCAGAGCTCCTGGGTCTAAGGAGTTACTTTTTCTAAGACCCGTTTTTGGTGGTGTCCTGGGTTTGACTGTGTATCCCCAATCGTCTGTTGGGTGCAGGGGGGAGGGCAAGCGCGGTTTGTTTTTCCCCAGGAAAACTCTGCTCATCGGAGTGACCTTGAAGCGGGGGAGTTGGAACCCGGCAAGACTGAAGAAGCTCTGTTGTTTTTTTTCCCCGGCAGTTAGTTAGTTTAGTGCTAGCGTAGACACTGTAGAATAGCTGAAGCGCTTTTTTTGCTTTTTTTTTCTTTTCCTTTTTTTCCTTTTTTTTCCTTCTCTTTTTTTTTTTTTTTTTTTTTTTTTA
>JANEHK010001005.1:0-15657 GCA_025960845.1 Tachycineta bicolor | reverse complement strand
TGTTCTACCACAGGAAATCTATTCAACTGACTGGAGACATGGACATGAATACCTGATGAAGCAAAAAGGGACACGAGAAGCAAGGTAGCTCTTCATCCTTAGCGAAAGACTGTATAAAAGCCAGAAGCTCCGGACACACTTTGTGAACAGGGGAGATTCGGAGTGATCAGAGTCCATTTCTGCGTTCACCCAGTGCCGAAACCCGGGGTTCTATGCTGTTCCTTTTAATTGTGGCTGTTAGAGACTGAGTTTAAGTTTCGAAATAAAACTCTATATTTTGATTCACGAAATTGGGCTTGATCATTTATTACAATCTGGTGACCCTGATGTGATGGTCTGATTTTGGGACCCTCGGACCCCCGTCTCTGGCCAGGAGGCACCCTGCTGATTTCAGCGGTCTGGCAGAGTCAGGAGACCCTGTGGAACCAATCAAACCACAAGTCAAACTTCAGCCAAAAAAGCCACAATTAAAAGGAGGATAGGTGAGATCAGAGCTCTCGGGGAACTCAGTGAGGTCCTGGATAGACACAACTCATAAAACTCTACGTGCACGAAGAATCCACGCAAGAAAAGGATCGTAAGTATTGCGTGGTTGAGTGGAGGTGACCGAGCGTGTGAGTGAGACGTGATTTTTTCATGAAGCGAGTGGGACGACTCCAAGATCGCAGTTCCACTTCCCCATGAGGGGTGTGGTCGGTCGCGGGGGAAGCGAAAGTTACGTGGGTAAAAGACGCACCTCACACGTAAAACCTGAAACTCGGGGAGTTCGGGGGTCGGTCACAGGAAGGCTGGAAGGGAAAGATACGTCCTCAGGAGTTCCGGGACTGGTAAACCTTTCAGCCTAGGACCAGGAGAGGGTCCAGTAGAAAAAGAAAAAGGGAGAGCTCATTACTAGGGGAAAACCAGGGAGAGGCCGATCACCCTTAGGGTTAGTAGCCGGTGATACTATAGAATGGGGCAAACGAAGAGTAAAGCCCAGGAAAGATTCGCGGAGAAATCCGCAAAAGGATTAGAAAAGGACATTCCAGAAATTCCATTTTAGAGCCCGTTGGGGTGGATATTAGAACATTGGGAGGAATGCCCTGCACCGAGAAAGAAAGCTAAGGAAAAATTGATACATTATTGTGTGGAAATTTGGGGAGGAATTGAAGTACGGGACCATGTAATATGGCCTGTCTTTGGGACATTTGAAAGATGGATTTGTAATGCTTTGGTCAGCTATGTGAAAGGAAAAAGGAATAAGGAGGAGTATGAATATGCTAGGATTTGGGAAAGAGCAGACACTAAACTTTTTCCAGTGAAAATTAATAATCCCGCTGAAACCCAGAGTAACAAATGGGAACCTTTAGACAATCTTCCCCCACCATACCGAATGCAGCCCCCCCAACCTGCACAGAACCTGGTTGCCTCTCCAGAACCCCCAGGGCCCGGGCTCCCACCTTTGCAAGGGGTCCCAGCTGTTACCCTGGTTTTTCTGAGTTTTTTAAAGCCTTTTGAATTTTCATAAAATGGAGTCAGAGCTTTTAGTTACTATATACTATTAAGAGCAGTTTCTACCTTTTTCTCACAGATGTAACATAAACAAATCCTTTGTTTTTCATTCTCTGTCCTTTGTTTGCATATTTCTAAGCTGAAAACAATTGTAACTGACAGTTGGTCTAGCCACTTTGCTGAAAGGTGAAAAACCCCAGAAGCCAATCTTCTGCTAGACCTACAAATGTATAAAAAGTAGGAAATAAACAGGAGAGGCGCTCTCTCTCTGCCCTGACTCAGCCTTGAGCTGGACGGAGGAACCTCTCGGCCTGCGAGACTTCTCGTCTATGTGTGGTTGCTTTGCATGTCACGGTGACAATTGGTGACCCCTGCGTGTGGAAGAACCAGTTTGGTGAGGTTTTCCTTCCCCTTTTTCCCTGTTTTGAGTTTATCATGCAGGACTCTTTAGTATTGGAGCTTTGGGAAGACCTCTTGGAGCGGAAACACGCTCAGGTCTCCCGGGAGGGGCTCCAGCGTCTATTCGCGTGGGGAAGACAGCATGAGTTCTTTCCCATGCCAAATGCTGTGCTCAGTCGGCAGGCGTGGTTCCTCCTGGGGGAATGTCTGTTAGACGTCCTCAAAATAGAATATGATGAAGAAATTGCAGATTTGTTGCTGCAGTAGAAGTTATTTGAGAGGGCCGTGTGGGGGCCGACCCCCTCCAGCTCGCAGGCTACCAGCCCCGTTTCGAAGCAGGACAGGGAGCTGGAGGGGGGCGGGGTTATTATATCAGACCCAGAGGTATTGTCTGAGTCTGAGCTTCAGCTCCTTTGTGAGATGGACTCTCCCCCCCCCCGCCCACTCCCCGCCCGGTCCCTGTGCTGGGTGGTTCTTCCCCTCGGGCTCCGGCGATGATCTCGGGCAGCGGGGGGGCGGGACCCCACCAAGCCCGGGGCCGGTCCCACCTGTCCCTGCACCGCGGAGCCACCAAAGCGGGGAGGGGTCGCCTCCTCTCCATGCCTTTCTGGCATTGGTGGGGTAGGGGTGCCCGGGAATGCAGCCTCCGCTTTCTTTTGGCCGAGATTCGGTCACTGTGCACTGTCCGTTCTGCCGCACGACCGTCACGTATCCGATGGAACCAGGTGAAGCAGCGTTTCCCACCCTGCCGCCTGGGCTGGGCCCGGAGGCGGCTGCATTGGCCACTTTTTCCCCCGCCCCGCCTGCCGATGCGGCAGCGCGGGGCGGGGACGCTGCCAGAGGCAGGTTCCCGGTCAGTCCCTCGGTGGACACCACCCCTATGGGCGGGCTGACAGCTCCACCCTGCTCGGGTGTGGCGGTGCCTGCAGGCTTTTTCCCCCCCGCAGGGGCCCTTCTCGGGGGGGTTCCGGACACTCCGCTTCCCACTCCAGCCCCAGGGGCTGCGGCCGCGGGCAGCGTTCACGGGGCGGGGAAGGACTCTGGTACAGCCAGTTCTAATGGGCTGCTGGCGGGGGACGGTGCGGCCCCAGCAGTGGCAGAGGTGCAGTTGCCGTCTCTGCCTGAACACAGCCCAAGCTCTCCAGCTACGTTGGGATGTATGCCCGCCGCGGGGCCATCTGACCGGTCTCCGGCGGCCGGTGTGGGCTTCAGCCCCGCTGAGGATGCAATGGGCCGGGCGCCAGCGGCTGCTCCGACCCCGTCCCCACCTCCAGCTGCAAACGTTGCGGTGACTGTGGGCGCCGAGGTGCCTAAGTTCAGCGCAAACGGGAACACGGCTGGAATGCGGCCGGTCTTTAACAAGAGTAAAGAGCCCTGCACTGTTGGCTCTTCGTCCACAGCCGGGACGCTCCCCCCCCGTCAGGTGACCGTACGCCCGAGAGACCGCTGGCGGTTCTGGGGGGAAGTGAAAGCTAAAGTTGAAGGGCTGAACGATGGTGCTGATGCTGGTGCTGGACCTGTGGTGTCTGGTGTTCAGCTGGTCCCCAGCCGAGTGCCTGCCGCTGACCCTGTGGGGCCCACAGGGCAGGATATGGCAAGTGCTGCTGCTTCATCTGAGGGTCTTCAGGCCTTCCCTGTCCTTCAGGGGGCTACTCATAACACCTATCAACCCTTGGCTTGGCAGGCCTTCACAGAACTGCGTGATGCAGACAGAAAATACGTTTTGGGCTCAGCCGAGGTGATGCGGGTTCTCCGTTACTTTAATGCCAGTCTTTTGACACCCTTTGACATTCGGAGCTTGACTCGGGCCCTTTTCCCACTGGTTGAATATGACTTCTTTGAGCATAAATGGACTCAGTTGGCAGTCAGAGCGGTGGAACAGAATAGGACACTGGGTCCAGGTGATCCCAGGCGTATGGTTAATACTGATATGCTAATGGGAACAGGCAATTATACCAGGGCCGAAGGGCAGGCTGGTTATGAGTCCTTGGTCCAGGAGCAGTGCCAGCAGACAGGCATGGCAGCCCTGGTTCAGACCTTACAGCTGGTTACTCCACAGGAGTCCTTTGCAATGATTGTCCAGGGAGTTGATGAGTCCTTCCTGTGCTTTGCAGGATGGCTGACTGCTGGGGTTGAGAAGCAGGTGAGTGATCCTGCGGCAAGGAAGCTCATGCTTCAGTCCCTTGCTCGAAGCAACTGCAATGCTGTTTGCAAGGGGATAATTGAGACGCTTCCTGGGGAACCATCCATGTCAGAGTTGGTTGGGGCCTGTGCAAGGTTATCCCCTTCCAGCCAACAGGTGGTTGCCGTACCTACAGCTGTGCAGCCAGCTGTGGCTATGGTTGTCCAACCGGTGGTGACTACGGCGGTCCAGCCGGCCGTGCCTACGGCCGTGCAACTGGCTGTGGCTGCTGCTGTGCAGCCTGCTTGGGTCGTTCCCCAAGGGGTGCACCAGCAGCAGTGGGGTGTTCGGACCAGGAAGAAACAGGGCGGAAAGGCACTGGAGTCTACGGCTGTCTTGTTTCATTGTGCACGATGTGGAAGGCTGAATCACGCTGCAAATGCGTGTAAGACGACGATGCATGTGAATGGTCAGCCGTTGGGCAGTTCGGGAAACGCGACGCAGAGCGTGAAGGCGAGACGCGTGCCGAAACAAATGTCTCTGCCTCAGCCCCAACCAATGGAGATCTGCTCAGCAGGCTTGCAGCCAGCACCTGCGGTTCAGCAGGTATTGATGTCTGCACAGCCGAGTCTGTCATGATTGATTCGGACAAAATACACAAGGTTCCCCTGGATGCCTTTGGTCCCTTTGGTGATGGCATGAGTGCCTTCCTGATGGGGAGGTCCAGTGCCACCATTCAGGGTATCATGGTGCACCTGGGACTGATTGCGGATTTTTCGGGACAGATTCACGCAATGGTCTCCACACCCACCCCCCTCTGACTATCCCAAAAGGTACATTAATTGCTCAACTTGTTCCTTTTAAGTCTTCTGTTTCCAGAACCGAGGACCAGTCGCGAGGTGACGGTGGCTTCGGCTCTACTGGGCCACCTCAAGTGCGTTGGACTGCTGTCCCGACCAAAGATCGTCCTGAGACGCTGTGTAACGTGTCCATGGCTGGTGCCACGCCGTCGGAGATTCACCTTCGTGGCCTCTTAGATACCGGGGCTGATGTGAGCATTCTCTCCCTGGCTGTTTGGCCCCCGCAGTGGCCTTTGAGCCTGGCAAAGACATCGATCGCGGGCTTAGGAGGAACGAAGCAATGCTACGTGAGCCAGAATCCCGTGGCCATCACGAACCCAGAGGGACAGACAGCCATAACTTGGCCTCGTGTTACTGAGATTCCTCAGAACCTTTGGGGGAGGGATGTATTGGCCGCATGGGGTGTGCGATTGGGAACGGATTTTTGATTGGGGCCACTGTGATGAAGGGTGCAGAGTGTCCCACGCCTCCTTTATGGTGGCTGGTGGACAGACCCATCTGGGAGAACCAGTGGCCCCTCCCTCATGACAAGCTAATCGCCCTTCATGAACTCGTACAGGAGCAGTTGGATCAGGGGCATTTGGAACCATCTACCAGTCCCTGGAACACTCCTGTCTTTTGTATCAAAAAGAAGTCTGGGAAATGGAGGTTGCTACAAGACCTCCGAAAGATCAATGCCGTGATGGAAGGCATGGGAACATTGCAGGCTGGTATGCCATCGCCTACCATGCTTCCCGTGGACTGGCCGGTCCTCATTGTGGATCTGAAGGATTGTTTTGTTACGATCCCTCTGCATCCCGATGACAGACCAAAATTTGCCTTCACGGTACCAACAATAAATAATGCTGAGCCCGCACAGTGATATCAATGGAAAGTTTTGCCTCAAGGAATGCCAAATTCGCCAGTGTTATGCCAATGGTATGTGGCCTGCGCCTTGTCTGGAGTTTGCAAGGAGTTTCCTGATGCTCACATCTATCATTATAGGGACGACCTTTTGGTGGCTGCGCCCACCCAGGATGAGCTGCTGAGAATACAGCCTCAGTTGTTGAATGCTCTGCATTCACATGGACTGCAGGTGGCTCCAGAAAAGGTACAACAACAACCTCCCTGGAAATATTTGGGGGTCAAAATTCTGGAACAGATAATCCGTCACCAGGAGGTGCAATTTGTGCAATCGGTGAAGACACTGAATGATGCTCAGAAGCTGGTAGGTGCTATCACTTGGTTACGTCCTTACTTGGGACTGACCACAGCACAACTGTCTCCCTTGTTTGAATTGTTGAAAGGGGACACTGATTTAAAGTCACCTTGTGAATTGACCCCTGAGGCAGGAAAAGTGCTGGAGGAGGTTCAGCAAGCTGTTTCGTCTTGCCATGTGTACCGCATTGAACCTTCCATTGATGTCACTGTGTTCATTACCACTCCTGATTTACATCCTACAGGTATCATCAGCCAATGGAATGATGATTGGACTGATCCTCTGCACATCTTGGAATGGGTCTTCCTGCCTCATCAGCCGCATAAGACGGCGACGGCGCTGTTTGAATTGATTGCGCACTTGATAATCAAGTGCCGGCAACACTGTTTGCAATTGATGGGTGCAGATCCCTCAAAGATCATACTCCCGGTTCAGAGGGAGGAATTTGATTGGAGCTATGCGAACAATGTTTCACTGCAAAGTGCTCTCGAGGGTTTTTCAGGGCAGATCACTTACCATCTGCCTAGCCACAAGCTATTGCAAGTGGCCAAAAATACTCAATTTTCTCTACGACCCAAAAATAGCCAAGAGCCAGTGCAAGGTCCCACCGTCTTCACTGACGGGTCGGGCAAAACAGGAAAAGCCATTGTTACCTGGCAGGATGGATCTGAGTGGCAGGTTTTGGAAGGCCATGAGGATGGGTCAGCCCAACTGGTTGAACTAAGGGCTGCTGTCATGGCATTTGAGAAATTTTCCCAGGACCCTCTCAATCTGATCACGGACTCCACCTATGTTGCCGACATCGCACAGCGATTGGGTTATTCAGTTTTGAAGGAGGTCAGTAACCCTGCCTTGTTTGATTTACTGAAGACCCTGTGGTGTGCAATTCAGGCCAGAGTTCATCCATATTATGTTCTGCATGTACGGAGTCACAATAATTTGCCAGGATTTGTAGTGGAAGGAGACGCAAGGGCTGACAAGTTGGCTAACCCAGCGTGGGTAGCCCCTCAGCCTGACGTGCTCGTGCAGGCCAAGGCATCTCATGGGTTTTTCCACCAAAATGCGCATACGCTGCAGAAGCAGTTCCAACTGACGGCCACTGAGGCTCGTGAAATTGTCTAGTCATGTGACGATTGTCACGCCCTTGGTGCGCCATTGCCGGCAGGGGTTAACCCCAGAGGCCTTAAAGTCTTGGAGCTTTGGCAGACCGATGTCACCCAGGTCGCCGAGTTTGGCCGGCTCAAGTATGTGCATGTCACGGTGGATACACTCTCCTCTGCGATGTGGGCTTCTGCTCGCACAGGAGAGAAAGCCCGAGATGTCATTGCCCACTGGAGGCAGGCCTTTGCTGTTCTTGGCATACCTTCTGTTGTGAAAACCAACAATGGTCCTGCTTATGCCTCACAGCAGGTACGGCAGTTCCTACAGTCATGGGGTGTGTCACATAACTTTGGCATCCCTCATTCTCCGATGGGACAGGCGATTGTAGAACGCAATCATGGTACACTCAAGCGTGTTCTTCAGAAGCAGAAACGGGGAATGCAGGGTGACACCCCGCACAGTCGGTTGGCAAAGGCTTTGTACACCATCAATCACCTTACGGTGCCGCAGAACTCAAATAATCCTGTCATTTTGAACCATCATCTCTCGTTGCAGGCTTTGGACGGTGAGCAACAGCCTCAAGCGAAGGTACGGGTCCGAAATTTAGTCATCAAGCAATGGGAAGGACCCTATGACCTAATCGCTATGGGGCGAGGGTATGCGTGTGTGTCCACGGACACTGGGACACGCTGGCTACCTTCAAAGTGTGTCCGTCCTGATCTGCGACCACAGAGGCAGAATTCAGCTGACAGGCAAGGTGGAAGCCGTGATCAACTTGAAAACCACCAAGTGGATGAATCCTCGAGTGATCACTCTGATGATTCCTCCACAGTGATTGAATTTGTATATATTCCCTTTGTAAATATGTTCATTTTTCTTTTTCTGTTTTTTCTTTTTTTGTAAAGTTAAAAGGGTGAGATGTCACCCTGGTTTTTCTGAGCTTTTAAAGCCTTTTGAATTTTCATAAAATGGAGTCAGACCTTTTAGCTACTGTACAATATTAGGAGCAGTTTCTATCTTTTTCTCACAGATGTAACATAAACAAATCCTTTGTTTTTCATTCTCTGTCCTTTGTTTGCGTATTTCTAAGCTGAAAACAATTCTAACTGACAGTTGGTCTAGCCACTTGGCTGAAAGGTGGAAACTCCATAAGCCAATGTTCGGCCAGACCCACAAATGTATAAAAAGTAAGAAATAAACAAGAAGGCTCTCTCTCTCCGCCCTGACGCAGCTTGAGCTGGTCGGAGATGTCTCTGTCCTGCGAAAATCTCCTGTCTCGTGTGACTGCTTTGCGTGTCCAGGTAACATGTCTCTGGTGCACTGAGAAAAGCTTCCTTTACCAAGTAGGAAAAACACCCTGTAAAAGATATAAGGTTAGTAATGGAACTTCTGTATGGTGGGTCCCAGAAGAACCAACCATGTATTGGACCCAAGAAAAAGCAAAAAAAAGTGAATTGTAAGTATAACAAAATAAAACCTTTTCAATGTAATGATACAGGTAAAAATCCTTACTATGGCATCCCGGAAATTTCCAAATTTTGGGAGAATGTAGATCAACAAAACTTTAACTATTAGAAAGCTCCAGATGGCTTATTTTGGATATGTGGAAAAAGAGCATACCCAAAATTCCCCTCTCAGTGGAAAGGGAGCTGCACTCTGGGAATTATACAGCCAGGATTTTTTCTTTTACCAGGACCTGCTGGGATCAATTAGGGATACCAGTTTATGAGGATCTAAAAAGAAACAAAAGAAAATTGATTGGAGGATTCCAAAAATGGGGAGGTGAGGAATGGCTCCAAGAAAGCATACTAGAAACATATGGGCCAGCCACCTGGGCACAAGATGGGAGTTGGGGATATCGAACCCCAATTTATATGCTAAATCGTATTATAAGACTTCAAGCCGCTGTAGAGATAATAACAAACAAAACTGGTCAGGCAATGGAATTAATATCAAGGCAACAAACCCAAACAAGAGCAGCCATGTATCAGAATAGGTTGGCTTTAGACTATTAGCTGAAGAAGGGGGTGTTTGTGGAAAGTTCAATACATCAGATTGTTGTTTAAAAATAGATGACAATGGAGATGCCATCTTAGACATAGTCAATGATATCAGAAAAATCGCCCATGTACCAGTTCAAAAGTGGGAATCAATGCTAAATACTAGCGGGTGGGATAATGTGTTGGGAGTAGAATAGTAAAAAAAAGTTAAGCTTCTTCCTAGTATGCGCTACAGCTGGTCTAATATTTCTTCCTTGTTTGATCCCCTGTTTCATTCAGCTCATTACCAGTGTGGTACAAGGCATGCAATTAGTGAACATTGACCAAAAGTTGCCTACAACAACAATACCGCAAAGGATTATGGTGTTAAAGAAACAAAATAATATAGAAGACCCCTTCAAAGAAGCAAGATTGATTTGTGAAAAAAATGAGTGAATAATGAAGGCTAGAAAACAATGAATATTGCTTGAGCCAAATTAATTATAAAAAGAAAGAGGAAGGATTGTGAAAAGTGCATATTATATGGCTCTACACAAGATATTTACTGTATGTGTTGTGTTGTATTGATTGGTAATGTTGGATTAATATTTTGATAGTATGGTAAATGTAGTTTTGTAGTTAAAATGTAGTTTTTATGCACCAACCACAGGAAAATGTAAATCTTTCAGAGAAAAAGAATTTACTACTTCCTTATAAGAAGAGACCAACTTCTCCTGCCTTGCTCAGCCCTGTGGACACCATAGAGATTAAAGGGAAAAAGTGATACTAACCTGTCATAGGTTTAATTTTAAACCAGGCAGAAACACTACTTAATGTAGTGGTTTCACATTCACTAAATTTTGGTTTTGGTGCTTACTCTTTTTGTGAGAGAGAGACTAGGAGAAAAACAAAGCAGGCTTATGTAGATATTGTATTTTTCCCCTCCGCCGTTGCTGTGGACTCCAGGACGGTGTATGTAAACGTAAACGAGAGATCTCTGCAGTTAGGTTTTAGAAGATTGGGTTTATTGTAAGGGATGTAAGGCCTTGCTCTGAGCTGCCAGGCTGCAGCTCGTGGCACGGCCAAGGAGGTGGGGGAAGGGCAAGGGTAGGGAATGGTGGGGAGCAAAGAGAGAGGTAAAGAGAGGTAAAAAGCAAAAGAGCTAAAGAGAGCAAAAGAGCCAAAGAGGCCGACCCACCTTCGGAGCCCCCTGATAAGGGGTCTCGAGGTGGGCCGGAACAGGATCTGTGCCAATGGGCTTACAGATACCTGATACTTTAGGGGAGGGGTACAGGTGTGGGATGAACCATTGGGGGGTGTGACAGAACATTCCATTTGACCTGGGTCTGGTGACCTTCAGCTGGTCACATAACTGCTTTCTTATGCATCCAGTATCCAATACATCTCAAACATCAAAATTTACTTTCAATTCTATCTCACCCACATGTCCCACATTCCCAGAATATAGGCAATCATATTTGTAGGGTTTTTTGGCCTCATCCTCCCCAACAGCACTCCTTACCCTAAATGCTCCAGAAATCAGAGAAGGTGAAACCCAGGAATTCCCTCCCTGTCCTTCCGAAAAGGAGGTGGAGGAATACAAAAAGATAGGGGGGATATTAGAAGATGGGAAGTGGAAATTACCAGATGGTAGAGAATTAATACCAAAGGAATATGCTAGAAAAATCTTGAGAAGGCTGCACTTGCAGACCCATTGGGGAGCACAAGCTCTGGCTAAACAATTTTTGAAGTTCTTTGGGTGCAAGGGAATCTATGAAATAGCAAACCAGGAGGTCCAGGGATGTATGACATGTCAAAAGATAAATAGATCTAGGACCAGGCAGGTATCCCCAGGGGGACGCCCTTTGGCATACCGCTCATTCGGAAGAATCCAGGTAGATTTTACCGAATTACCTAAAATTGGGAGACATCGATATTTATTGGTAATAATAGATCAGCTAACCCACTGGGTAGAAGCGTTCCCTAGTCCTCGGGCCACCGCCCAAGAGGTTGCTAAGAAACTACTGGAGGAAATAATACCAAGATACGGGATCGCAGACTCCATAGATTCAGATCAGGGGATGCACTTCACCTCCAAAATCATAAAACATTTGGCAAATGCCTTAGGAATCCGGTGGGAATACCATATGCCCTGGCACCCCCAGAGTTCGGGACGGGTAGAAAGAATGAATCAAACATTAAAAGCTCAATTATCAAAACTTATGCTTGAGACCAAAATGTTATGGGTGAAGTGCCTCCCCCTCGCACTTTTAAACATCAGGACTCAACCCCACTCAGGAACAGGGTTATCTCCCTTTGAGATGCTTTATGGAATGCCATATGTGTAAGTGAGAGGGTATGTGTTAAGTGTTGAAGGTATGAGCAAGTGTTGAAGGTATGAGTAAGTGAGAGAGGAATCCTGCTGCCCTGCAGCCTGGGGCCTGGATTCAGTGGCTCAGTGTGGAACGTGACAGGAGCATGATGGGTATTGCTTGTATTGCTTTTGGGTTTTTTTTGTGGGGAGAATGGATGGAAGTTTTATATGTTGGTTCTGTCTGTAAGTCAACGATATGGGGATAAGGGGTGGAAGATGTCCTGGGTTTGACTGTGTATCCCCAATCGTCTGTTGGGTGCAGGGGGGAGGGCAAGCGCAGTTTGTTTTTCCCCAGGAAAACTCTGCTCATCGGAGTGACCTTGAAGCGGGGGAGTTGGAACCCGGCGAGACTGAAGAAGCTCTGTTGTTTTTTTTCCCCAGCAGTTAGTTAGTGTAGTGCTAGCGTAGTTAGACGCTGTAGAATAGCTGAAGCTTTTTTTTCTTGCTTTTTTTTCTTTTCCTTTTTTTTTTCTTTTTTGCCCTCTCCTCGGAACTGTTCCAACCTCTCCGGACTAAGGACCTGGGGAAGCACCGGGGGCCTCCACAGGGGACCCACCCCACCAAGACCAGCCCTGCACATCTCCTTTTCTCCCAACGCCAGCGGAGACGGAGCAGTGGAGCACACTGACAATCTTCCAGGGGAGAGACTTTCTTTAAGTTTGTTATCCCTCCGTAAGCGGCACGAAGCTCTTGTCATCGGGTATTGTGCTGGGAGTGCTTTGCCTGTGTAATAAACAGGTTTTTTTCCACTTCTCTCTGAGGAATTTTTTTTCCCGAACCGGTTGGGGGGACGGAAGGGGGGCCCCTCAGGAGCATTTCTCCCAAAATCTGCCTGAAACCACCACAACTTGGAATGCCAGTGGGACACCCTCGGGTTGAGGATTGTCAGATAAAATCTTATCTTGTATCAATTAATAACAATTTACAGGAGCTTCGAAAGCGTGGACTGATATCACAGAGTACACCGTTAGGATTTGCCATCCATAAAATTCAGCCGGGAGACAAGGTGTTAATCAGGACGTAGAGAGAAATGCCATTAACTCCTCATTGGGAAGGACCTTTCCTCGTCCTCCTGACCACAGACACTGCTGTCAGGACCATGGAAAAAGGCTGGACTCATGCTTCCTGGGTGAAGAAGATTGAACAATGAGACAACACTCCAGAGTGGAGAGTAACCTCCTTGCCAGGAGACCTGAAGTTGAGAATCCACAGACAGACTCAATGACTGACAGGCATATGATAAGTTGTCTTCAAGTCGGGTCTACCTGTTATCCTTTCATTCATTTTAAGTGTGGTTATTGTAACGAGATTTGGGTAGCACATTGTTCCAGAGGGTTCAGACCTTGGGGCCTGTGTGAAAACTGTTTAGAGGAGGAGGGGCGGCTAACATACTTTTTCCTAGTCCTTGCCACCGAGAGAGGTATATTGGAATTAGATTCTCCAGAGTGGTTCCAAATATTCATAGACGGGTTAAGGGGGAAACTAAATACTAAAGCCAACCTTTAGAAATTGAGTGTAGGAGGGCAGTAAAAGTACCCTGTAGAGCAGCACAAATAAAGTTGGCCAGGTGGGGCACTTATAAAAGACGGTATGCCAACAGGTCAGACTATGGAGGCCCGGAAGAATATCCTTGCTGCCGAGAAGATGGATTACCTCACCGCTGATGGCAACCCGGTGGGCAGAGGCAAAGGCAGAGGGGTACACCTATGGGTAATCCTAGTGATCCTGAGCCTAGTCGTGTGCCGCACGAATGGCCTCCCCAGCCCTAAGGGACAAATGGGGCAGGAAAGACAGTGCCTGAAAGAGACTCAGAGAGAGCCTACCTTGAGCCAGAACGTAACTTTTTGGGTATATTTTGATTGCTCAGGGATTCGACAAAGGGGGCTTTGTAACCACAATGGAAGTTGGTTCAAAATATGCAAGTTAAAAGAAGGAACCATATACCATGACCCGGTGGCAATGTCTAGGAAAAAGCGGGATATAAGCGGCATGCCCATAATCCCTATATGTGATAAGTGTAATAAAACAGTGTGGGTTGGGGGCAAGAAAGAATCCACCTTTGTGGTATACTTCCAAGTGAACAAACTATGTTATGATCAGAGTAAATTAAGAATGTGTATGATGAATGGAAAAACCTATTGGGTGGGGAATAATGTAAAAATACAGCTTCCCTAAACAGCGGGCCCATCATATTAGATCTGCTAAATGAGAATGATGAAAGGGTTTGCTTGAAGCTAGAAGGAACTTTCTGCTTCTCCAAAAATGAGGAGGGGATGGACCCAGAAAACAAAATACAGAAAGTAGCTCAGGAATTAAAAAGATTGGAGTCAGAAGCAAAAAGAAAGAGAATGGAACAAGAGAGAATAAGGACACTGAGTGAACAATACAAGCAATTAGAAAAACAATATAGTGATTGGGGTTTGCCGGCCTCTAGTAAAAATATTTTTATAGAACTAATGCAGGAGATTGCCACCGAATTAGGATTGTCAAACTGCTGGATTCGCGGGGGACTAAAGTCAGCAAAGAAATGGCCCTGGAAAGGTGAGAGTTTGGCTCCAGAACAATTTCTAAAATGGCACAATCAAATGATAAAAACTATGTCACAGCCTGAAGGGTAGATCTTAGACCAAAGAATAATAGGGACATTATGCATTAGTAGAGAGGGGAATAAGTATACCGAAATAGTGGGATATACCCCTTGCATATCCACCCTGGCTGTCAATTCTAATAACAAAACTAAGATCTGGCGACCTGAAACACCTGCAGGATATTGGAATAAAAAGAAGGGAAAGGAATGTGATTGGATTAATGAAATTGAGTTATGCTGGAATAAACTTGCTGGAGCCAACCCCTACCAATCCTTGGGGAACCTAAAAGATTTTTGGGAAATGCCCGAAAGCACAGAAATTAAATGGAAAGCCCCAAGTGGAATTTATTGGATATGTGGGAAGAAGGCCTATAGTGAGCTACCCCGCAGATGGAAGGGGTCTTGCATCTTAGGAATGATCAGACCTTCCTTTTTCATGCTACCCCGATCAGAGAGCAACCGACTAGGTGCCCCGCTATGTGAAACTCTAAACAGACAGAAAAAGGAATTAAAAAATGAACTCCCAAATGCAGGAGGAAACCAAAAATGGGGAAGCGAGGAATGGCCTGCGGAACAAATAATAGAATACTATGGCCCTGCAACTTGGGCCCAGGATGGGAGTTGGGGTTACAGAATTCCAGTCTATTTACTAAATAGATTAATCAGATTGCAAGCCGTGGTAGAAATAGTCTCAAATCACACTTCTGACGTGTTAGAGTTACTGGCCCAGCAACAGTCACAAATGAGAGCTTTCATTTATCAGAATAGGATTGCCCTAGACTATTCGCTAGCAGAGGAAGGAGGGGTCTGTGGGAAGTTCAACAAATCAGAATGTTGCATAGAGATAAATGACTATGGAGAAACTATCAGGGGCCTAGCAGCCAAAATAAAGAAGGTGGCACATGTACCAGTTCAAAAGTGGAATTCAATCCTCCAAGCCTCCTGGTGGGACCAATTGTTTGGGACTGGGGCCTGGTGGAAGAAAGTGGGGTTCTTCATTTTATGTTCAGTGGCAGGAGTCATCTTTCTACCATGCCTAATACCGTGTTTCATTTGACTCATACACAAGGTAGTACAAGGAATGCAAATCGCAGCATTACCCACAGATCCAGAATTAGCCTCAGGGGTCCTTGGCAAGACCAGTAAATTATCAAAAATCATGAAATTAAATGAGGAAAGAACCAGGGCAGCAGAAGTTTTGGCAAAATTTGAAGCCCGAGTAAAGGAAGAAGAGGAGTATAAGAAATATTGAGATGCATCAGAAAAAGTGTGGGATGACTATAAAGATGATTTTTAAGAAATATGTGATAGGTTTCTTTGTTCAGTAAAATTCATGTTAAGAGGGTTTTTTTTGGTCAAAGAAAATAAAAGGCAATAAAAGGAACACAAATTAAACGTGTTTATATAGAAGGGGAGGGATTGTGATATGTAATATAAAGTTAATTCGTGTTCGGTCTGAATTAAACTTTTTAAAATATAAAATGTACTTGGGGTTTGAAAGCAGAATGTGAGAGGGGGACACGAGGGTTGAGAAACAGGGAGGGTC
>JANEHK010001004.1:839-15658 GCA_025960845.1 Tachycineta bicolor | reverse complement strand
CAGCCTGGGCATTCCCGGGAGCGGTGTCCAAAGGCTCCTGGAGCTGCAGCAGCCTCACAGCTGTGACCATTGCAGTGGCCACAGAGCTCTGGGGAAAGGTCCCAACCCTGGCTTGGGGCTGGGCCAGTGGCCCAGGGAGCAAATGAACTTGCAGCTTGTGGCCAAGAGCAGGGAAGAGCAGGGGCAGTGGTGGCTGGGAGAGCATCTGTGCAAGGGCCTGCAGCACCAGGACACTACAAATGTCTTGATGCTGCTTGGAGGCAAGGTGAGATGGGATGTGGAGATGGACTTGTTCCCTGGGAGGGTGGTGGGGCCCTGGCAAGCTCCAATGTAAAGTGAGGATTAAAGTCTGAAGGGTTTAGTGATAGTTGGGAGAGATAGGGATGATGAAATGAGGGGCAGTGAAATGGACCAACACTTGCCAATATTTCTCCAATTCAAATGCTGTAATCAGGCTAGAAATAGAAATAAAGGAAGGAAGGGAATCCATCTTGAAGAAATGCAAGCTTAAGTTGAAAACTTGAAAAATTTGAAAGCATGTGAAAATCAATAAGTTAATGGGATGACAAGAAGTGCAGGGAGAGGGATGGAAGCTTGCCCAATTAATCTTCATTGAAATTGCAAGTTTACATTTCCTTTCCTGAAAGGAAGTCTTTTCTCTGAAATCTTGAAAATAGGAAACAAAGTCTAACTCAGGAAAGGAGATATGATGAGAAACAGTGCGAATGAAAACCGACAAAATTTGGAACCAAAATGAGTGAGGCCACATGGATTGAGATGAAATGAGTGGCAGTGAAAAGGACTAAAATGTACACCAATTCAAATGCTGCAATCCGTCAAGAAATGGAAAAAAAGGAAGGAGAGGAAAAGACGTAGAATATATTCAAACTTAAATTGAAAAAGGGAATAATTTGAAAGCATGTGAAAAGAAAAAGTGAATGGGATGACAAGAAGTACAGGGAAAGGAAGAGAAGCTTGCCCAATTAATCTGCATTGAAATCTGGAAAACAGGGAACAATGTCTAACAGATGCTCAGGAAATGAGATATGCTGAGAAACAGTGCGAATGAAAACTATGGGAAAATTTGGAACTGGAATAATTGAAACCAAATGGTCTGAGATGAAATAAGAGGCACTGAAAAAAACCAACACTTGTCAAAAGTACTCCAATTCAAATGCTGAAATCAGGCAAGAAAGGAAAATAAAAGAAAGAGAAGAAAAGAAATTGATAAAAAAGCAAGCTTAAAAGGAAAAAGGGAAAATTCACACAGAAGGTAAAAAGTAAAAAGTGGGTGGGATGACATAAAGTGCTGGGAAAGGGATGGAATCTTGCCCAATAAATCTTCATTGAAATGGCAAGATTTCATTCAGTATCTGAGAGGAAAGTTGTACCTTCATGAAAGGGAATGAAATCTTTAATACAGAGAACAAAGTTAAACAAATGCTCAGGAAATGATATATAATGAAACTGTGCGAATGAAAACTAATGATAAAATTTGGGACAGGAGTGATTGTGACCAAATGGACTGAGATGAAATGAGGGACACTGAAAAGGACCAATACTTGTCAAAATTACTCCAAATCAAATTCTGACATCAGGCAAGAAATTGAAATAATGGAAGGAGAAGATTAGAAACTGAAGAAATGCAAGGTTAAAATTATATATATATATATATATATATATATATATATATATATTGAAAGCACATGAGAAGCCAAAATCCAATGGGATGACAAGAAGTGCAAAGAAAAGGGAAAAAGCTTCCCAAGTAACACTCATTGAAATTTTGAAAATAGAGAACAAGTCAAACAATCGCTCAGGAATAGAAATATGACTGGAAACAGTGCAAATTTAAAAAAAAAAAATAATAAAATAAAAAAGGAGAAAACTGGGAATGGGAGTGATTTAGGCCAAATAGACTGAGATGAAATGAAGGGCACTGAAAAGGACCAACACTTGCCAAAAATACTCGATTTCAAATGCTGCAACCAGGTGATAAGTGGAAATAAAGAAAGGAAGGAGAGGAAATTAAATTGAAGAAATGCAAGCTTAAAATGAAAAAGGGAAAATTTTGAAAGCCAGTGAAAAGGAAAAAGTGAATGGGATGACAAGAAGTGCAGGGAATAAGATGGAAGCCTGCCCAGTTAATCTTCATTGAAATCACAAGATTCCATTCCCTTTCCCAAAGCAAGGTCTACCTTTCGGGAAAGGAGAATGAAATCTTGAATACAGAGAACAAAGTCTAACAAACGCTCAGGAAAGGAGATATGATGTGAAACAGTGCGAATGAAAACAGCCAAAATAATTTGGAACAGGAGTGATTGCGACCAATGGACTGAGATGGAATGAGGGGCACTGAAAAGGACCAAAACTTGTCAAAAAAATCCAATTCAACTGTTGACACCTGGTACAAAATATAAATAAAAGAAAGAGAAAATTAAATTGAAGAAATGCAAGCTTGAAATGAAAAATTTGAAAGTACATGAAAAGCACAAAGTGGATGGGATGACAAGAAGTGCAAGGAAAGGGATGGAGGCTTACCAAATTGATCCTAATTGAAATTGCAATATTTCATTCCCTTTCCCAAAATAAAAGTCATTCTTTTGGGAAAGGGAGTGAAATATTAAAATCAGGGAACCAATAAGTACAAATGCTCAGGAAAGGAGATATGATGAAAAAGAATGCAAGATTAAAATCAACCGAGATAATTTGGAACTGGAGTATTGTGGCCAAATGGACTGAGATGAAATGAGGGGCAATGAAAAGGAAAAATACTTGGCAAACATACTCCAATTCAAATGCTGTAATCAGGCAAGAAATGGAAATAAATGAAGGAGAGGAAAAGAAAGTGAAGAAATGCAAGCTTAAAATGAAAAAAGGAAAAATTTTGAAAGCACGTGAAAATCACAAAATGGATGGTATGACAAGAAGTGCAGGGAAAGGGACACAAGCTTGCCCAATTAATCTTCATTGAAATGGCAAGATTTCATTCCCTTCAGAAAGTCTTCCTTTCAGGAGGGAATGAAATCTTGAAAACAGGGAACAAAGTCTAACAAACGCTCAGGAAACGAGATATGATGAGAAACAGTGCGAATGAAAACAACCGAGAATATTTGGAACGGGAATGATTGAGACCAAATGGACTGAGCTGAAATGAGGGGCACTGAAAATGACCAACTTTTGCCAAAATACTCCAATTCAAATGCTAACATCAGGCAAGAAATGAAAATAAAAGAAGGATGTTGCGGTTCCTTAAGCGTGGTCTCCACGCACGCCCAGGCTAGCTCCGGCACCGTGGTGTGGAAAGGTATGGACAGCTGGCCGTGCCAGCTAACCCGATCCTGTGGGGCCTTGGATCCCACACGACCTCGGCAGCAGGTACAGGTGGTGCAGGGCAACAACGGTGGAGACAGAAATGCGGACTCTGCTGAACGGGTCACAAGATTTAATTGGAGCCCGGGCGTGGGACCTCCTGACCTCCAGGTAACTGCCCAGGCAGAGACCCCCAGGCTGCTTGCCAGCAGCTTTTATCTGGGGGTGGAACCAGGAGAAGAGGCAGCGGGTGAGCAAATCAGGGATCACCAGGGAGGTGTCACACAGATGAATGATATTTTCATAAACCATACATGAATGATGAGGAGGGACCCCCTCTGGATCTGACCTATCACTCGATGCCCTTGGAAGAACTTTCTAGCTCCAGGGGAAGGCCCCAAGATGACAGGCAGACCCCAGAGGAGGGGGGAGTGGGGGATTGACATATAACGGTTGGAGGGAAGAAGAGCAGGGAAAGATCATTTGGGGGAACAAACTGGGATACATAGAACGAACCATAAATTAATAGCACATACGATAAAACCAAAACCAAATCCCACACCACTACAGAGCTCCCCACCAGCTCTTTTAAGGTGGTCCCGAGGTTAGACCAGGCTCCCTTGTGGAAGGATGCATAATGCATAAGAAAAAGAAGCAAGGAAAAGGAGGCATTCATAAAAGCTCCCATTGGAGTGCCAGCTAAAGGTAAAGGTGCCTCTAAAATGTCTTGTGCACAAGAACCGTGTGGGAAAACGGACTGTGTAAGTACCACGGGGTTGGGCAGGCGGGCAGCTGTACGTTTGTGTGTGTGTAGAATATCTAAAATGGGGGCTGGTAGCCCAGACCCCTGAAGCAAGTGCGAACCTCCCAGTACTGCGTTATTGGCTCTCCACAAGGAGACCAGCCAGGAAAGGAGGGAAGAGAAAACAGAGAATGAGTGAGGTTCCCTGGGAGGGACTGGCAGGGAGGGTCCCAGCCCAAGAACCAAGGGGAAGGTCCTCGAGGAGAAGAGAGTGATCTGATCACTGGGCGAGGTGAATAAGGAGGGGAGCAATTGAGTCACATTCAATTTTCGTTGAGAAGTAAATAGTTGTTAACTTTAGTACAAGACTAAGAGGGATTGCAAGGCGAAGTGGCAAGAAGGATGTAGTCAGGGAAGACAGATTGGGAGAAAGATTGGAATTAGTCATGAGGCAAACAGTTGGTAAATAACAAGATAGTGCAACAGAATAATAAATGAGAGGACTGAACCACCAAGTGAGTGAGGGAGATCAAGATTCTCCTGGTACCGGCGGTTTCTTGATTTGTTGCCACCAAAAATGAGTCCAAGGAAAAGTAACTCCTTAGACCCAGGGGCTGCTAATTATGAAGGAAATTCACAAGAGCCTGGTATACCTGGGAACGGTGAGGGGGGTTCTCAGAAGGGGAGCATCCCTCAGGACAGTCCACTGGGGATGATGTTACAATACCGGGATGCATGGGAATCTCGAAGAGGAAAAAGTAAGCAGAAAATGATTAAATATTGTATGTTTGAATGGACAAAGAAATTATCTGGAAAGATAAGTTATATTGGCCAAAGTTTGGACTGTTTGAAGATTGGATTTGCCTGGCTTTGAATTTGTATGTGAATTCAAGCAAACATTTTAATCCAGAAGAAAGCGAATATGCTGCTCTGTGGCTTCCCAGGGGAAAGGGTGAATTTGGCACTTGAAGGTAGGGAACCAAGGGGTTTCAGTTCTATCCTTTACAAACTAGAGGGCAAGCAGCCAAAAAAGAAAGACACGAGCCCTAGGATCCGTTAGATCACCTCCCACCCCCTTATAGGCAACCTCATCAGCCCGTTCAACCCCAAGCCCCCGAGGGTCCTCCTGTAAATGCAAACACACCCCCTATTCAGGAGGGGCCAGTAGCACATAGAACTAGAGGTAGGGGATGGGGAGAAGTGATGATGGGGATGGGGAAGCAAAAATGGAAGATGGACTATACCCGCTTAGAAAAGTTCCAATGGCAAATCCAGACCAGAGACCTATTGTTGATGTGAGTGTTCCCCTGAACACAAGGGATGTTAGGGAGTTTAAGGAGGAGATGGGCAGGATGCTAGAGGATCCTCTTGGAGTGGCAGAGAGATTAGATCAGTTCTTGGGGCCAAATATATACACCTGGGTGAAACTGCTGTCTATCTTAGGAATCTTGTTTACCATGGAAGAAAGAGAAATGACTAGAAATTCAGGAATGAGGGTTTGGGATAAAGAATGTCAGGGGCCAGACCAGGAGGATCAGAAATGGCTTATGCCAGAGCCAGGGTGGAATAATCAGAATGAAAGACACAGGCAGAAAATGAGTGATCTCCTGTGGATGATTATCCGAGGAATCCGGGAAACAGTGCCCAAGGGGCAGAATATAAGGAAAGCTCTAAGTGAGCACCAAGGGAAGGATGAACCCCTGGCAGGCTGGTTAGAAAGACTAAGGAAAGACTTGCAGATACATTCAGGTGTAGACCCCAAGACTGCAGCAGGACAGGTCCTTCTGAAAACACAATGTGCAGCTAAGTCCTGGGGGCACATCAGGAAGAAGCTGGAAAAAGTAGAAAATTGGCAGGATAGGGGGCTTCAGGAATTGTTAAGAGAAGCACAGACAGTGAAGTTTAGAAGAGATGAGGAGAGGCAAAAAACAAAACCACAGATTTCAATGGCAGCAGTCAAGGAAACACAGACAACCATGAATACAGAGAAGCGCTCAGGAAAGAACAAACAACAGAAAAAGGCAGGTCGCACCTCTGGGGATACAAGATCCACGTGTTTTCTCCTGTCACCAGAAAGGACACTTACAGACTTCTTATCCGACCTCCAGAAGTACAGTACTCACTTGTTTTTATTGCCACAAAGAGGGACATCTACAAAAATACTGTAGAAAGAGGCAGCGAGATGAGAAAATATTTCAAGAAGACTAGGAGAGTCAGGAGCTCTATTTAATGAGGACTGAACATCTAGAAGAGCCCTTGATAAAACTGAAAATAGGTTCTCAAAAGGAAGAAATCACATTTTTGGTGGACACAGAAGCTACTAGGTCGAAAGTAAGAAAACTACCACAAGGATATGAAGTAAGTTCTGAATGTGTCCCAGGAATTGGGGTTAAAGGAGAAGTTTTTCAGGTTCCTGTAATTAAAAATGTGCAGATTGAATCGGATGAAAAATTTGCACGGAATGATTTGGTATTAATACCTGAGGCTGATAATGATTTATTAGGAAGTGACTTAATAATAGCCTTGGGGATTAAAAGAACACCCTGTGAAGGAAAACTTAAAATCTATCCTTTAACTGTAGAAGATAATTTCGAGATTAGTGACACTGTGTGGTATACTGGAAAAGTTGGAAAATTAAACATTCAGTCCATTAGCATTGAAATACAGAACCCGGAAATCCCCATTAGAGTAAAACAATATCCGATATCACTGGAAGCTCGGAAGGGATTGAAACCGGGAGTTGAGAATTCAGTACATCAGGGGGTGTTGGAGTCCTGTGTGTCACCACATAATACCCCCATCCTGCCGGTAAAGAAGCCTGATGGTAGCTACCGACTAGTGCAGGATCTCAGAGCGGTAAATCAAAGAACCATTACCCGCTTTCCAGGAGTAGCTAAGCCAGATACCTCCTAATTACATTTGGCACAGTGTCATGGATTTAAAGGATGCCTTTTGAACTTGCCCTCTGGATGAGGGCAGTAGGGATTGCCTTTGAGTAGGAGGACCCAGATACAGGTAGGAGAGAACAATTAAGGTGAATGGTGCTGCTGCAAGGTTTTGCAGAGGCACCGAATCTTTTTGGGAGGGCGTTAGAAAATCTTTGGAAGTCCTTTGAGTTACCCAAAGGAATTAAGCTGCTACAGTATGTAGATGATTTGCTAGTAGCAAGAGAAACTGAAGAGGAATCTAGAAAGGGTACTATTAAGCTTCTAAATTTTCTGGGAGAAAACGGGCTGAAGATATCAAAGTCTAAATTGCAGTTTGTAGAGTCAGAAGTGTGGTATTTAGGTCATTGGATTAGTAAGCAAAAGAAAAAGCTAGACCCTGAAAGGGCTTCAGGAATATTGAACATGGGACCCCCAAAATCTAAAAGAGAAATAAAGCAGTTTTTGAGTCCCTTGGGTTATTGCAGGAAGTAGATAGAAGGGTTTAGCAGAAAAGAAAAATTTCTGTATCAGAAATTACCTACCAATTGCTTGAAATGGTCAGAAAGGGATCAGGAAACTTTTGAGCAAGTAAAAGAAGCCCTACTGCAAGCTCCTGTACTGAGTCTTCCCAATTTAGACAAGCCTTATCAATTATGTGGTAATAGAGTTGATCAAACACCTTATGAAGTATTGACTCAAGATTGGGCAGGAAGCCAAAAGCCAGTAAGATATTACTACAAATGATTGGATCCAATTAGTATAAGTCAGCCAACATGCCTGCAAGTTCTGGTAGGCACTACTGTGTTAGTAGAAGCCCAAAAAGTAACCTTTGGGACACCACTGGAAGTGTACACACCCATAATATTAGGGGAATCCTTGCCAAAAAGGCCAAAACATGGTTAACAATGCAAAATATTAAATTATGAGGCTATCTTGATAGCCTCCTTTGAATTAGAGCTGAGAGTGACAAATACACAAAGCCCCACTCAATTCCTTTATGGAGACCCAGGGGAAGAATTAATACATCATTGCATGGAGGACACAGAGTTACAAAACAAAACAAAAAAAACAAAAAAAACAAAACAAAACAAAAAAAACAAACAAACAAACAAACAAACAAACAAAAAAAACAACGCCCAGATTAAAAAGAACAAAATTAAAAACAGGAGAAAAAATATTTATAGATGGATCATCCCGGTTGTAGATGGAAGAAAGAAATCTGGGTATGCCATAATTCGTGGAGAAAAACTGGAAGTAGAAGAATCGGGTCCCCTTAGCACGTCCTGGTCAGCACAAGCCTGTGAACTCTATGCATTATTCTGTGTGTTGCTGTTATTAAAGGATCGAGAAGGGACCATATACACCGACTCAAAATATGCCTTTGGGGTAGTGCACACATTTAGAAAAATTTGGAAAGAAAGGGGACTTATAAACAGTCAATGTTAAGGATTAGTGCACCAAGGATTGATAATTCAAATTCTTAAACCTTTGAAGAGTCCAGAAAAGATAGCAGTGGTTCATGTGAAAGGCCACCAGAGGGGGAGAGACATTAAAACAAGAAGAAACAATTTAGCTGAGGATAAAGCTAAGAAAGCTGCCCTGAGGGAAAACAGCAATGTAATTATGACTTTTCAGGAAGCAGGAACTCAAAATCAAACACCATACTTTTCTTTAGCAGAAGTAGAAGCCATGAAAAACTTAGGAGCAAGTCTAAAAGAGGGACAATGGATTCTCCCTGACAAAACCATAGTTTGAATGGCAGAAAAAGGCTAGACTCATGCTTCAAGGGTAAAAGGACCTATACCAAATAAAGTTTTGAAAATTATTTCAACACCAGGAGACCTGAAAGTAAAATTAAAATACCTAAATTTGATTAAACCATTTTATTGAAGTCAAAATACAGTTTAAAGTAAAAATGTAATTAATCCCCTACACGGCTGAAGAGAGCATTTGGTGCCCAGAGGCTATAGCTCACATGGAAAATCATTTTCAGCTGTGGATTTCACATAATGTTGCAATACATTTGGTGTGCCACCCACATATTGAAAGAATAACCCAGCCCCAGGACATTCAAGATATCCTTAGTACAGAAAGGTCAGAAGCTGCCATTCCGCAGAGAGAAGTTTCCATGTTTCAGCAAGGTTGCTGCAAACACGGTCATCAGTGTGAGCGGTGTAAAGCCGTGACCATGAAGTGGCTGAGACAAGGATATTGGCACAGAACAACTGTACCTTGGGACCAATGGGATGCAGCTTTTGTGATTAATTGTATATGATATTTTAGTAGAGTAGAGCGAGACTTTAGAATGCAGAATTGGGTTTTAGCACAGATCAAAATTAATACTTATTTGGAACAATTTAGGATAAAAGATCATGTACAAAGAGCATTTATTTATTTAGCATATCACATGGAAGGATTAGTGGCTTTGAGAATACTACCAGAACAACAAAAGATAATAGCAGTAAAATGTGGCTATAGTAGGATACCCAGAAACAACAGAAAAAAAAAAAAAAAATTGTCTTGCTTAACTTTTCCAAACTATAGAACTCCTTTGATAATTAACCATTAAAGATCTGTGTTTTGCAATTCCAACTAACTTTAATTTTTTAGAAAATTAGGCATTCTGGATTGGCTGTTGACAGCAACTCCATTGACTTTGGAGGCAGAGCAATGCCGATGGGAAGGGATTACACATCCTTGATCAATGGGAACAGCCTGAACAAACTGAAAATCTTTTAAGAGGAACTCAGCGACTAACACTAACAGATTTCATTGAGAATCTACAATTCCAGAAAAAGAGACTGGACATACCAATTACTAAAAGGGTCCAAGAACAAGTAACACACTGGGAGTGTACTAAGCATGGCTGAGAGTGTCACCCATGGGTTTGTGTTATTTGTAGGCTTTGCCTTAATTTGTGGTGGAGAATAACAAGAGCAGAAGAAAGAGAGAGAAAATTGATTTTACTTGCTTAGATGGTGTGCATAAACAGTTAACTTTAAAAAGCTTTTCCAGTGGAATTTTTGGAACACATTTGAGATATGAAGATGGAACCTTTTATGCAGCGGATTCAATGAATAAAAAAATTAGACCAATGAGTTTTTACTATATTAGCTTTTGAGCAGGTGAGAGAGCAAACGATTCATTATAGACCACTGTATCATAATTAATAGTTGCTGTGGAGAAGGAATTTGTGTGCCACGCTATAGACACATTTCTTACGTGAATTGGCATTGCGAATGTGCCTATTGGTGGCGATGAAGACTTAATAATAATCCCCAACATTGGAGCAAAAAGTGACCAATAAATCAGGTTGTTAACTGAAGTAGTGAAAAAGCAAATCTTATTGTGGTTGGCACATCTCCAGAGCTTTGCTGGTTTAGACTAAAAGAAGAAGCAGCTGACTAACCCAGAGAGAGAGAGAGAGGGCAGTGCTGCGAGAACTGTGAGTAATCTGCACCATCCTTGAAACAAACATGAGGCCAAGGGTACCAGTGAGACCAAATGCACCAGTGACTAGATCCCAGGATATAAACTTTGCTGCCAAGAATCCTGACATCTTGGCCCTTGACTACAACCCAATGGGCCTTGAGGATGGTAGAAAGTCAAAACTCCTGAGGATTATTTTCACTGTGTTTGTTGTGATGCCCTTGGCAACTGTGCAAAACTGTGGAGCCACTCTGGACAGAGACCATGAGAGAAGGGAATGAGCAATGCAGGAACAAACAATAATAAAACAAGCAGCACAAGAGCGGGCAATGAGAGAACAATCTATGCAAAATCTAAGTCCCAATAGTCCCTGTAATAAATGCAAGAACTCCATGTGGATAAAGGGCCAGATGGAATTTGTTTTCATAGCACACCCACATGTTAGTGCTGCCTGCTACGATCACAGCAATTTTATTGATGTTTGTGTTAAAAATAGAAAAATGTATTGGGTAGGGAAAAATTTAAGATTTAATGGATCAGCTCCTTATACTTAGAGTGACCAAATTTGTCTTCAATATGAAAACTTTTTTTTTGTTTGTTTTGAGAGAGATGAGAATGGAAATGATCCAAGTATAGGTATAGGAGGTACATAGGAGGTACAGCAGTAAGGGAAAAAAAAAAAAAAAACAAAAAAACAAAAAAACAAAAAAAAAAAAAACAAAACAAAAAAAACCAACACACCCTATAAGAAACAAACAAAAGGTGTAAAAAAGCCATAGGGAAAGAATTAAAGGAACTGGATAAGCTGTATGAACAATTAAAACAGTAGTATAGCAACAGGGATTTGACAACCTCAGCTAATAACCTTTTTGTAAAATTGCTATGGAATTCGGATTACCCAAATGCTGGATCTGTGGGGGAATTAGAATGGCTGAAAGACAGCTGTGGAGAGATGAGACTCTAGCTCCAGAACAATTTTTCAAATGGAATCATAGTCAAATTTCCAAGACATTAAAATGACCTGAAGGATGGATTTTGAGTCATCAAGAAGTTGGAACAGTTTGTATAACTTGAGAAGGAAGGAAATATAATGAAGTAGTAGGGTATACTCCTTGTATATCTACCTTAGTTCATTCAGATAATAAAACTAAGACCTGGCAACCAAAAACTTTTACTGGGTATTGGGGACTAACAAAGGAGATGAATTGTGAGTGGAAAAATCAAACTGGTTTTTGCTGGCATAAAAGTCCTGGAGCTAAATCCTACCAATCCAAAAAAAGTCCTAAAATCCTACTGGGAACAACCAGAAAGAACAGAGAGTACATGGAAAGCCCCTGATGGAATATATTGCATTTGTGGGCAATGAGCATAGAGTGAATTACCTCAAAAGTGGGAATGAACCTGTACCTTAGGAGTTATATGACCCTCCTTCTTCGTCATACCATGGTCTAGGAGCAATATGCTGGGAACACCACTTGACGAGACTCTAGAAAAGAATAAAAGAGATTTAAACCTCGACTTCCCAAAGGCAGGGGGAAACCAGGAATGGGGGGAAGAAGAATGGCCTGCAGAAATAATCATAGTGTATTATGACCCAGCAACTTGGGCTGAGGGTGGATCTTGGGTATATAGGACCCCAATTTATCTACTGAATTGACTGATAAGTCTCCAGGCAGTAGTGGAGGTTGTATCAAACCATACTTCTGATGCCCTAAAGTTACTGGCCAAGCAGCATTCACAAATGTCAGCGTTTATCTATCAAACCAGAATTGCCCTAGATTATCTGTTGGCTGAAGAAGGGGGAGTTTGAGGAAGATTTAACGCATCTGAGTGCTGTGTGGAGGGAGATGATCATGGGGAAGCCATCACAACACTTGCTGAAGAATTTGAAAGGGTGGCACATGTACCTGTTCAAAAGTGGGATTCTATTCTAAAAACAGATTGGTGGGATAACCTTTTTGGAGGAGTCTGGTGGAAGAAGGTGGGATTTATGCTGTTATGTTCTGGATTAGGATTGTTATTCTTACCATGCATGATTCCATGTCTTACTAGACTAATCCACCCAGTGATAGAAGGAAGGCAGATTACAGCAATGCCCGTTGATCCGGAATTGGCACCAAAAGGGAAACCAAATCCTTTGATGATATTAAAAACTAGCCCTACTCACACACAAAAGGAAGGACCTGAAGAGATGTTGACTGAACATAAAGAGACTACTCTAGCACAAGAGATGTTAACCAAATTTGAGAAGGAATGTGAAAAGCTTGATGCAGCATGGGAGATGTTAGAAAAATTAGAGGCTGAAATGAGAGACCATGAAAACCTGCATTATTGGGAATATAGAAGAAATTGAGATTCAGTTTTAATTAAAAATTAAAAATGAATCAGTATGATTAAAAAGAGAAATGGGGTAAATTGTAATAAATGAAAATGATTCATGCTGATTGTAACCATATTAATATTTTAGAAATTAAGGGAAAAGTAGATGTGATTGTGTTAGAAAGCAGATGGGCCCCTTGGCAGATGCTACATGAGAAAAATGAGATACAGGATGCAGTTTGAGATAAGCAAAGTTTCAAAGCTGGATTGGCCAAAGCTGGGACTACTCCAAGGTAGGGAGATGGGCCCTTTGCAGATGTTATGGGATACAGGATGTCTTAAGATAGAACTGGCCGTGAGATGGACAAAGTTGGGACTATTCCAAGGTAGGGAGTTTGGGTGGTGTTTTGATCCACGAAATAATTACTTTTTGGAACATAATGCTTAGTTATGTATAATGCAAAACTTAGAGCACACGCAGAACCAGTATGGTTATTCATAGGATAAGAGGGAGATGATAAGTGTTCATCTGAAGAAGACCACCAAAAAGACAAGAAGACCCCATAACAACAAGTGGAACATGTGCTATGTACTATAGTGACATAGATTTTAAGAATTGAAAATAGGAGATTGCTACCTCCGCAGAGGTGTGGCGACCTGGTTCAGGAACGACACGGCAGCCACACACAGGCTGTTCGGGTCACTAGCTCACAGACACCAATATGGTGGACGGCTAATGGCGTTTATTAACTGGTTACATGGAGTTATAAAACTTCTGTTTGCTACATCACATCCGTCTGCTTACGTTACAAGTTACGTGTTGCTTACCTTATCAAGGATACTAACCAACTAGGTACTGAGGGAGGGGTTCTGTCTGCCCGTACAACGCGATATCTTCCGACCGCCTGACCCTAATCTGCCACATTTCCCCCCCCTTCCATGACTAAGTAAAAAAATATAAAAGTATAAAAGTATAAATGCTGTAAAAATGTAAATGCCATAAAAATGCAAAAGCTGTTAAAGTTAGTATAATAGGATACAAAAATGGTATAAAATGTTAGTAACAAGCTCACTTTATGGTAATTGCAGGCGTTCGACAAATAGGATGTTGACTTTCTCTAAACGGCTTTTAACAAATGACACTAACTTGTTCAAAATGCAAGGCCCAAAAATCAATACCAAGAGTATCATGGTGAGAGGGCCTATCAGGGTGGAAACAAGGGTGGCCAGCCATGGTGACTGATTGAACCATGACTCAAACCATCCTCGTTGGGCCTCTCTCTCTCTCTCTTTCTCTGGGCCAGTCTTTCTCTCAGTTCAGCCATGGAGTCTGGCACGACTCCGGTATGGTCTGCATAAAAACAGCATTCTTCTCTCAAGGCAGCACACAGGCCTCCTTGCTGCATGAGCAGGAGGTCCAGTCCTCGCCTGTTCTGCAGGACAACTTCCGAAAGCGAGGAGATAGATTCTTCCAGAGAGGAGATGGATTTTTCAATTCTCAGTAAGTCTTCATCAATTGTCATTTGCAGCTGAGAAAGTCCTTGGTGTTGGGTCACGAGAGCTGAAACACCTGTGGCTGTACCGGCAGCTCCTAGGCCAAGGAGCATTGCAATGGTTATACCTGTTAATTCTTCTCTTTTGCGGAGCTGGATGGTTTCTTCTAAAAAGCGATACATTTCTTCTTCTTGGTGATACAGGACTCTAGGAACAATCAGAACTTGGACACAAAAGTCAGCAAGGTTATTGAATTTGCCAAGGTACACACAGGGGGTTATTCTAGATTGTTGACAAACCCACATTCCTGGTACCAATGGGACTGCCCACTTATCACTCTTTTGGCTAGGTTGGCTGTGCCTGGGGGGTGATCAGGGTTGGGTCTGTGCCCATGAGCCGCTGCAGGCTGGAGCCGTATAGAGGATGATCTGGACCAGTGACCCGAGCTAGTTGCTTTGCACAATTTTCCTCCCACTCTTGTTTAAAAACAATCATCCCCGCCCCATCAAAAAGCAGTCTGCAGGTTTGCTTTATGTCAAATGGGAGCATGTCATCCCCTCCAAAAACACCATCAATGAGAGTAGAAACCATAGCTG
>JANEHK010001003.1:0-15660 GCA_025960845.1 Tachycineta bicolor | reverse complement strand
TTGATATGGACTCCCACCACCTTCTAATGCAGTCTGAATAGATATGAAAATCAAGACCCTTCAGGGCTGACAATCAATCAGACTTTGTTCTCATCCACTCCACACCATTTCCCTCATCCAGCCCCTGGCACTCCTGTGGATCAGGAACAGTGTGGGCAGCAGGACCAGGGCAGTGATCCTTCCCCTGCGCTCCGCACTGGTTGGGCAGCACCTCGAATGCTCTGCCCAGTTTTGGGCCCCCCAGTTTAGGAAGGACAAGGAGGGGCTGGAGTGTGTCCAGAGAAGAACAACAAGGCTGGTGAGGGGTCTGGAACATAAGTCCTGTGAGGAGCAGCTGAGGGACCTGGGTTTGTTTATCCTGCAGAGGAGGAGGCTCAGGGAAGACAAGGTGATGTCAGAACACAGGATGGACTTGATGATGCCCAAGGCCTTTTCCAACCTGACTGATTCTGTGATTCTCTGAAACCACCCTTGCAGCAGTTGCTGGATGAGCCCTGGGCCTCCTCTCCAGAAGATCCAGCAGCCAAGGTCCCTCAGCTTCTCCTCACAGCCTCAAAGCCCATCCTGTCAGTCCTGCAGGAGCCTCTCCAGTGCAGGGGAAACACTGGGAAACTGAATAGCAGAATCAATATCATTTTAGCAGAAGCCGTTTATTGTTTACCTTAAACTCCAGTTATAGATTTGAGCACTACTGTCCACACACACAGAGGTGTCTCTCAATTGGCTAAGCCACTTGTTCACAGGGCAGGCACACATCCTTGAGGACACATAATTAGTCAAGCGTCCATCATCATGTTGTGTGTCCTCTAAGTTTTGCGTCGTTTGTAAACAGTTTCTCAGGGTCTTGGTTCTTATTTGTAGTCCTGTTGTTCTCTCAGTAGCCTTGAGGAATTCCTGAGGTTTCCTGGGCACGGAACTTCAAGCCCTGTCTTGCAAAGCATGATTTAACCAAAAAAAAAGTATTCTATTACCATCTGTTAAAACCAGGTTGGCAGGTTGTTTATCTCTTCCATGACTCATCCCTCATATCCCTGAGGGGGATCTTGTCTTAATGGGCCAGCTGTTAAAACCAGATGGGGCAGTGTTCTTTAGCTCTTCCATGACCCATCCTCCCTCCAGGAAGATATCTTCTGTTAATGGGCCATTGAGTCTCACTGCATGACTGATAAAATCTCATCATCCCATTGTGAGATGCTCCACCCAGAGGGAGGAGCCAAGCATTCCCATCTGGATATAATCTGAGATTTAAAGTCTCAGGAGCAGCCAGTTTCCACTGGATTCCCAGAGGAAAACCAGACGCATCTACAGCACCACTGGACCTTCAGAGGAAAACTACAGCCTTCTACAAGATCATTGCTTCTACAAAACCGCATCTGTCACTCCAGGAAGACTGCAGCTACGATTTGATTGGAGTGCTGGCAGCACCCTGACTACCCAGGTGCCAGGTTGTATTCTGTCTCTCAGTGGTTTTTTTGGTTTTGTTTTTTTTTTACTGCTGCATTTTTAGCTTAGTTTTTGTACTAAAGAACTGTTATTCCTATTCCTATTCCTATATCTTTGCCTGAGAGACCATTAGTTTCAAAATTGTAATTCAGAAGGATGGGGTTTATATTCTCCATTTCAAGAGAGATTTCCCTTGCAGACACCGATCTTACCAAACCAAGACAGGGAACTCGGCACAGATATTCTGGGAGGGGGGATGTCCCTGAATTTCTGGGGAGGGATATTTGGAGAATGAAGGGCTCCAAAGATGAGGGGAAAATGCCCGTTTGGGTGACATTGGTGGTCCCAGGGGTGGCTGCTGGAAGAGGCAGCCTCGCGGAGCACAGCCCTGTGTCCTCCAAGACCCCAAGGTGGGCAGCCCAGAGAGGGGAGAGCGTTGTGATTCGTGGGACCCTCAACAGCCTGGAGAGGGGTAGGCAGGGACTCCTTGGACCTCCTGCAAACCGAAGCAGGGAATAAAGGGTAAAGGGACCCTGGGAAACCAAAATCCCCCTGCATCCCTAAGTGGGGATATGGGATAGGGGCGAACCTTTCAGATTCCTGGGAGTCCCAGCAGCCCGGAGAGGGTAAAACTGCGTAGATGGGGGACCCCCAAAACAAGCATGATCCTCAGCAGCTGGAGGTCAGAGGGGAACCCCTGAACAGAGAGGAGAGACCAGGAATGGGGAATTCCTGGAAGGCATTTTCAGGGCTGAATCTTGGTGTTTGGGAGGTTTCTGTGGGCACCAGATGGCTGGTGACTTGCAGAAATGGACTTGGGCAGAGGATCTTCAAACTCAACGTGCTCATCCCTTGTTTTTCCCCAGGTCGGGATTTCTCATTTCCAAACCTTGGCCAGATGGAGGTGGAGGCCATGAGGAAGAGGAAGATGCCCCAGGACACGCAAGCAGGTGAGGAGGAAGTCAGTACCCCTTTCCCCCTCTCTCCTGCTCCATCTCCCAGCCCAGCATGGCCCCCAGCTGCAGGACAACCCCGCTGCCAATGCCGTCCTGCTGGGGAGCATTGGGGGATCTCCTTCCCCTTCCCTCTGGCATGGAGGTGAATCCCATTCTCCCCTTGTCCTTCCTCCCCTAGACAAGGAGCTGAGGATGGAGAGCAGGGAGAACACATTCCTGTGGCAGAACCTTGTGGAAGAGGCTGTTCTGAGAGGCTCCACAGCACAGAAATCCAATGGGGAGGAAAAGCCCCTGATATCCTACACAACAAGGGGCTCCAAACCCATCCCAGGGTGCACCGAGGAGGAAAGAACCACTCAGTTCCAGGAAGGTGAACAGAACTGCAGGCAGAGCTTGGAGCTGGTGGTCCATGAGCAGTTTCACGATGGAGAGACACCCAGTAAGTGTTTGGAGTATGGGAAGAGCTTCAACTGGAGCTCCCATGTGATGCAGCACCAGATGATCCACGCCAGGGAATGGCCCTATGAGTGTTCTGAGTGTGGAAAGAGGTTTCACAGCAGCTCCACTCTCCTCAAGCACCAGCAGATTCACACGGAGAGGCCCTTCCGCTGCCCCGACTGCAGGAAGGGCTTCAAGCACAACTCCACCCTCATCAACCACCAGCGCATCCACACTGGGGAGAGGCCCTACGAGTGTGGGGAATGTGGGATGAGCTTCAGCCAGAGCTCCCACTTGATCCGCCACCGGCTCATCCACACTGGGGAGAAGCCCTACGAGTGTCCCCAGTGTGGGAAAAGATTCACTCAGAGCTTTGCCTTGACAAGACACCAACGGAGGCACCAGTAAGGGAAGCCCTAAAAGTGCCCTGACCATGGGAAGAGCTGCTTTTACTGCTCCAACTCCATCCCCATACAAGGACCCACATTGGACAGAGCCCTGATGACCCAAAGCTAGAGTGATCTGCATTGGGAAGACACTGGTCTGGTTGTCCCTTTGTTTGGTGTTTGCTAATACTCTTTTGATTCATCTTCACCTCTTAGACAAAATTGGAGTAAAAATCACGAAAGTCATGAAAGGCATCAAAAGCCAAAAGTTTTACTAAGGTTTTGAGGGAATCTGGAATTCAGGGAGCTACTTGACTTGGGAGGATTTGGGGGTTTGGGGGGTATTTGCTGCCTCCGCTGAGGCATAGCGACCTGGTTCGGGAACAACACAGCCACACACAGGCTGCTCGGACCACCAGCTCACAGACACCAGTGTGGTGGATGGCTAATGGTGTTTATTAACTGGTTACATGGAGTTATAAAACCTCTGTTTGCTACATCACATCCGTCTGCTTACGTTACAAGTTACGTGTTGCTTACCTTATCAAGGACACTAACCAACTAAGTGTTGAGGGAGGGATTCTGTCTGCCCGTACAGCGCGATATCTTTCGACCACCTGTCCCTAATCTCCCACATCTCCCCCTCCTCTCATGATTAAGTAAAACACCTATAAAAGTATAAATGCTATAAAAAATGCAAAAGCTGAAAAAGTTAGTATAATAGGATACAAAAGTGATATAACATGTTAGTAATAAGTGCACTTCATGGTAATTGCAGGCATTCAACAAATAGGATGTCAACTTTCTCTAAACGGCTTCTAACAAACGACACTAACTTGTTCAAAATGCAAGGCCCAAAAATCAATACCAAGAGTATCATGGTGAGAGGGCCTATTAGGGTGGAAACAAGGGTGGCTACCATGGGGACTGATTGAACCATGACTCGAACCATCCTTGTTGGCCCATCTCTCTCTTTCTCTGGGCCAGTCTT
Organism: Tachycineta bicolor; assembly: GCA_025960845.1. NCBI lineage: Eukaryota > Metazoa > Chordata > Aves > Passeriformes > Hirundinidae > Tachycineta > Tachycineta bicolor. The sequence goes on along the minus strand of JANEHK010001003.1, from coordinate 11,446 downwards.
TCTCTCAGTTCAGCCATGGAGTCTCGCACGACTCCAGTATGGTCTGCATAAAAACAGCATTCTTCTCTCAAGGTGGCACACAGGCCTCCTTGCTGCATGAGCAAGAGGTCCAGTCCTTGCCTGTTCTGTAGGACGACTTCTGAAAGTGAGGAGATAGATCTTTTCAGTGAGGAGATGGATTTTTCAATTCTCAGTTAGTCTTTGTCAATTGTCATTTGCAGCTGAGAAAGTCTTTGGTGTTGGATCACGAGAGCTGAAACATCTGTGGCTGTACCAGCAGCTCCTAGGCCAAGGAGCATTGCAATGGTTATACCTGTCATTACTTCTCTTTTGTGGAGCTGGATGGTTTCTTCTAAAAAGCCATACATTTCCTCTTCTTGGTGATACAGGACTCTAGGAACAATCAGAACTTGGACACAAAAGTCAGCAAGGTTATTGAATTTACCAAGGTACACACAGGGTGTTATTCCAGATTGTTGACAAACCCACATTCCTGGTACGAATGGGACTGCCCACTTATCAGTCTTTTGGCTAGGTTGGATGAACTCAGCACAAATGTTTCCCATCTGCTTTGCTAAGGTTACATGGCCAAAGCACTTGCCTCGGCCTGTGACTTGACTCAGGGTAATTTCTCTCCGAGGGGTGTCCCACTTACAGTCGTGTGGATTATCTGCTGCAGAATATTCAAAAGGAGCATCAAGAGCAACACCTTCATAAAAAGGAGGTTCTGCATTATAACATAACCAGCATGATTTTGTCAAGTTTGGATTGGATTGGTTCAACGACAAAAAGGTAGCATTTAACACACTAAGAAATGGATTGTAAGGATCTGACTTAGGTTTTCGGTAAATAGCTAAAGGACTGAATGAGGAAGAGGTGCCAAGTGTGGCCTCTCTCCTGTGTCTGCGTGCTGTGAGAATCTGATAGGGCCTAATTGATCGGGGTACTGAAGGTAGGAATCTGATAATTTGCATGTTTGCCCAATTTAAATGCCTGGCTGCATTTAAAGCATGCCATTACACTAGTTATTGCAGTACGGACAGCTGCTTGGATTGGGGCAAAATGTTCCTCTTTTGCAACGTGCCTGATCATGTCTGCAAGGTTGGACCTGGGTGGTAATGACCTTAAAATGTCCTTAGTGGCTGAATTGCATTGTTGGCGCAAGCACTCTGCTAACACAGGACCCTTTGCCTCTGGAAGCAAAGCTGAGGAGTCAAGTGATGCTTGGAGCTGATCTACAAATTGTGTAAAACTCTCACTCTCACTTTGCTTTATTGTGGACCATGATGATGGTATAGCAATGACCATGGAAGCAGAGCGGATGGCTTCCCTGGCAGCACGGGTAGTTGTCATGACCTCGTGGGCCCGTAGGCCCTCGGCTTGTGCCTGGGGGGTGATCATGGTTGGGTCTGTGCCCATGAGCCGCTGCAGGCTGGAGCCGTATAGAGGATGATCTGGACCAGTGACCAGAGCTAGTTGCTTTGCACAGTTGTCCTCCCACTCTTGTTTAAAAACTATCATCCCCGCCCCATCAAAAATCAATCTGCAGGTTTGCTTTATGTCAAATGGGAGCATGTCATCCCCTCCAAAAACACTATCAATGAGAGTAGAAACCATAGCTGAATTGATCCCTCTGTCAGTGATTGCTTTAACAATTGCTTGAACATCCTTACGGTTTACTGGGGAGTATGTTCTCTGGTTTCCACCTGCCCCCCCTACTCAGACTGGAAAAGCCAGTGTGGCCGATGGACCCCAATCAGCACATGCGACTTTTATTTTCCTCCAGTCTGTGAGAGGAGTTCGTTCTTTTTCTGACTTCCCCTCAATCCGAGTAGAAACATTGTTGTTACTGATTTTATATACTGTTACTTCTTCTTTGTCGGAGTCGGAGCCAGAGCCGGCAGCAGAGGATCGGCTGTCCCAGTCCCAGCTAGAGTCCGATTCAGAGCCGGAAGTCGACTGACTGGCTGCTTCCGGGCTCCAGAGCTTTTTGGTCAGGCTCCGACCCTGCCCCTTTCCCTCAGGGCTGGGCCATCCCTTCCCTCTTGGCCCCCGCCCCTTTCCCTCAGGGCTGAGCCACTCCTTCCCTCTTGGCCCCCGCCCCTTTCCCTCAGGGCTGAGCCACTCCTTCCCCCTGGGCCCCTGCCCCTTTCTCCCAGGGCTGAGCCACCCCTTTCTTCCCCCCTTTAAACTGTGTTCCTTAAAAGAAGGTGCTTTTTGGCAAGCGTTCTGACTACCTTTAATTCCTTCTTTCTTCTGTTCGCGTGTGCCTGCGCTATCAAACAAGCTGTTGGCAGCAGAGACACTGTGTAAAAAACTTTCTTTGTTTGCTGATTCCTGGTTGTCTGCCAAATATTCCGATTTAGTTCCAATCTTGTTTTTTCCCAGCGATTCAATGCAATCCCCTGCCGTATAGGGTGGAAGTCCCCCCTCAGCCCCTTCTACCAGTGACCCCCCGGCAGAATTTTTGGCAATATTCCTGGCTTCCTCAGTTAATCGATCATAAAACAATTTTGCCTGATTTTTTTCTTTAGCAGCTAACTCTGGACTTGAAGGCCTTGAAGGAAGATTTTGTTCCTGCAAGCCTCCGCAGTCATCAGGACAAACTTTATCAGCAGTCTGAACAGAGTCATTGTCTTTCAGACCACATTTTCCTACACTCTGATAATCCCATTTAAAATTTTCCTCTGAAAAAGTTTCTTCTAAAACAGTTTGCGTCGCAGCTCCTACACCGAGCTGCAGCGTAAACTTTAGACAATTCTGTGCAGCTTTCCAGGTCTCCTGTTCCTGCAAAGCCTTCTGCAAAGATTGCACAACCCTCCCCCATGACTTAAAATACTTTGCCGACCCTGAAAACATAATTTCCTCGGCTAGAGCTTTTGTACACTGATCCCAAATATCTGGGTGGAGGATTTCCACCGGACGATCGATGATACTAGGTTGCAAAAGCCTTGTCACAGCGAGGGTAAAACCTTTTGCTTTACAATCAATCCCCCATTGTTTATGAATCTGAGATACGACCTTCATGAGGGCTTCCATCCTCCTCACGGGTCCTGGGGCGTCCCCCTCGCCGAGCTGGCCCGCCGCTCAGCCGTTGTTCACCCGTCCAGGCGACTCCCGATCTCCCGGGCAACTCCCGGGGCTTCGGCACCACTTGCTGCCTCCGCTGAGGCACAGCGACCTGGTTCGGGAATAACACGGCAGCCACACCCAGGCTGTTCGGGCCATCAGCTCACAGACACCAATGTGGTGGACGGCTAATGGCGTTTATTAACTGGTTACATGGAGTTATAAAACCTCTGTTTGCTACATCACATCCGTCTGCTTACGTTACAAGTTACGTGTTGCTTACCTTATCAGGGACACTAACCAACTAATTGTTGAGGGAGGGATTCTCTCTGCCCATACAGCGTGATATCTTCCGACCGCCTGTCCCTAATCTCCCACAGGTATTTGGTGTAGTTGTCTCCATTTCCTGGCACTCAAAGAGATGAGTTCTGTTGCCTCAAATCCACTCAATACTTCTGAAAACTACTCAGTCCTACTCTAAAATTACCCACTTCCACAGCCCCTCAGGGAATGATGGGGTTGGAAGGGGATTGGGTGAAGTGGGATGCGAATCAGGAGGGGTTAGGTGGGCATTGGGTGGGGCAGGATGGGTGGAATGGGGTTTGGAAGCATGAAATGGGAGAAATAGGGCTTGGGAAGGGGATCTTGATGTCCAGCAGGGGTGGGATGGGTTGGGGTTGAGGACTTGAGGTGGAGTCTGGAATGAGACATCAGGTGTTTGGGTATCATCAGGGAAGGGGGAGCTCATTATTGAGTCAGTTTTTGGATATTCCAAGTTTCTGAAGAGATTTTGGGGTATCCTACGTTTCTGAGGTGGGTTTGGGCTGCTCCCCAGCTCTTGGGTGGTTTCCTGAGAGCTGCTCCATGGAGCCCCATTGTCAGGGGTAGTTGCCTTGGGCAGGAGCTCAGAGCTTGTTGGGGGTTAAGTTTTCCTGTGGAATTTTTCCCCCCACCATAAGTTGCTAGGAGACTAAATACTGATAGTTAAAGGGCGCTCAACCCAGACAAAGGAAGTTGATCACTTAGTTTTAGGGGAGGAAAAAGGCTCCCAGGAGCGGAGGGTGGGGGGTTGTTTTTTTTTTTCTCTGGGCTCTTGCTTTTTCCCGGGAGGAGAACGGTTGAGTGACTGGTGCCTGCATGGATTCCACGGTTAACAAAAATGTTCTGTCCTGATAATTCTATCATCTGTTGGAGCGCCCAGGAATTCAGAGTTTTTTTTCTGCCCTGCTGGATTTTGGGTCAGCCCAGGTCCAGCCGCTGCGGGTTCTCAGGCACTGCCCACTTTGCCTGCCAGGACACCCCCTGCCTGCCAAGAACAACCCACTGCTTCTAGCTTCCAGCCATCAGTGCCGGAGTTTCCACCGTTTGCCCCTCGGGGTTCTTAGTTCTGTTTACTATTATTATAATTGGTGTTGTTGTTTGTCTGTCCTGTTATATTTACTAGTAAAGGACTGTTATTTCTTTCCCCATAGCTCTGACAGAAAAGTGTTTTTTTAATCTTCCAAATTATAATAACACGGAGGGAAGGATTTGAATTCTCCATTCCTAGAGAGGCCTGCCTCTCCCTAGCAGACACCTGTCTTTTCAAATCCAGACAGAATTTGGTGCCCAACATGGGGCATGAGGGCATTGAGAGGAGAAGGAATAACAGTTCTTAAGTGCCTACATTGTTGTGTACTGGATATCGTGGTCTGGCTTACCCTGGTTCGGGTGCCATGTGGTGGCAGCGGTATTTCTCCCATTTGTGGGCTGTTATCTAAACATGGGCCCTGTAACTAAGGTTACTGTGGCTGTCATCCAGTTTGTTATATGGGTTAAGAAGGTGAGGAATTCGTGGATTTTTAATTTCCTCTGGAAGGCAGGCACACGGATTCAGGGCTATCATACACTAACTGTATGTTTCTGGGGTTACTTTAACAATGGTACCTACTGTGAAGAAATTACACCAGGGGAATTTTTTTCCCAAACCTTCACCCAGCTCTTTGGGCCTACCCCACCAGTTTTTGAAGGGTTCAAATCTCTGAATGTTAATGACATCATACAGTGGCTGGTGTTGCTGGTATGGCTGTTCTGTTTAGCATTTAGAGATAAGGGGATACTGACCTAGATAACCACCCTGATACCTACCCGAGAATAAGGATACTGCCCCACAGCCTGAGCCCGTCCCACAGTCTGAGCCTGTCCCACAGCCTGACACTGCCCCACAGCCTGACACTGCCCCACAGCCTACCTCAGGAATAAGCCACCCAGATTGGGTGAAGGAGATCCGTGAGATGGGCCAGATGCTGAGGGAGTACCTTTCCCCTGTAGTAGCCTCATTAGCCCCAGCTGCTGGGAAACCCTCCCCCTACCCCCACAAAGGAGAGTCTGATGGTGCAGCAGCACAACGCACAGACGTTACAACCGTCCAGGTTCCAGCTGAACCACAGGGGCAGCCACAGCCAGCAGCAGTGGCCCCTGTGGAAACAAAGAAGTATAAGGTGAAATCAGAGCACCCAGGCAACAAGGATAAGAAAGGACGGCCCTCCCAAGCCACGGGGGAGTCAGAGGTTGAGATCATCACTGAGTCCCTGACATATGAAAGTCTCTGTAATCCACAAAAAGATCTTGCACGACAGGGACGTGAGGCGTATACAGCCTGGTTAGTACAGGGCTGGGACCTTATAGGTAGAGGCGTGCAACTAGATAGTAGTGAGGCAAGGAATTTGGGACCCTTGACCCAGGACTCAAGTGTAAATCAGGTATTCGTAAGGGAGCCAGGGCCCCTTTCCCTTTGGGAGAGGCTTTTAATGAGTGTAGGGGAGAGGTTTGTCCACAGAGACAGGATGCAGGAGCACCATCATAGAATGTGCTGGAAGACCCTTGAGGAAGGGATCCAACAGCTGAGAGAAGTGGCGGTATTGGAGGTACTCTTTGGGAGGGGTGGACAGCATGATAATGACCCCGACAAAGTCAGGTGCACAGGGCAAATACTGTGGAATCTGGCAACTCTAGGACCATCTCAATACACCACATTCATTGCAACAATTCATCCTGATAACAACCGAGAGACAGTAGGTTCTGTAGCCAACAAGCTTAGGAATTATGAGAGTATGATCAGTGGCCCAATGCAGGCTCAGGTCTCTGCTGTGGCTAAGGAGCTCAGGGGGAAGATGGAGGAGGTGACAGAGGAGATAAGGGAGGTGAGGGAGGAGATGAGGAGGAACAGTTCCCATGTGGCACCGGTGTGAATTACAGGCCCCAGAGTCAGAGCTCAATGGCCCCCAGCTAGAGAGAGAGGGTACACCCCACGAGCTGACCTGTGGTTCTTTCTGAGTGACTGTGGGGAAGACATGGGAAGGTGGCATGGGAAACCCACTTCTGCCCTGGCAGCACGGGTGCGTGAGCTCAAGGAAAGAAACACTAACCGAGGGGGTTCCACTAAGATGAAGGTAGCCTCAACATCGCATGACCAAGCTGCCAGGTATTATAGAAGTGAGGATATGTCAGATCCCTGTGAAGGAACCTCTACCATGTATGCCCAGGAAGGGAATAATGACCGGTGCTAGAGGGGCCCTGCCTCTAGCCAGGGAGAGGCACGGGAAACCAGGTTTATTGGACGGTGTGGATCCGATGGCCTGGCACATCAGAGCCACAGAAATATGAAGCTTTGGTTGATACTGGTTCGCAGTGTACACTGATACCATTGGAATATGTGGGGACAGAACCTATTTCCATTGCCGGGGTGATGGGGGGATCACAGGAATTGACTCTGTTGGAAGCCGAGGTGAGCCTGACCGGGAAAGAGTGGCAGAAACATCCAGTTGTGACTGGCTCAGGAGCCCCGTGATTTTGGGCATAGACTTCCTCCGGAATGGCTATTACAAAGACTCTAAAGGACTCAGGTGGGCTTTTGGAATAGCAGCTGTGGAGGCAGAGGTCATTAAGAAATTGAATACCTTGCCTAGACTGTCGGAGAACCCATCTGCAGTAGGACTCTTAAAGGTAGAAGAGCAACGAGTTCCAGTTGCCACCTCGACGGTGCACCGCTGACAGTATCAGACAAATCGAGATGCCGTGATCCCCATCCACAAGATGATCCGTGAGCTGGAGAGCCAAGGGGTGGTCAGCAAAACCCACTCACCCTTCAACAGCCCCATCTGGCCTGTGCACAAGTCTGATGGAGAATGGAGATTGACTGTGGACTACCGTGCCTTGAACGAAATTACTCCACCATTGAGCGCTGCTGTGCCGGACATGCTGGAACTCCAGTACGAGCTGGAGTCCAAGGCAGCAAAATGGTATGCCACAATTGACATTGCATTTTTCTCCATTCCTCTGGCTGCAGAATGCAGGCCTCAGTTTGCCTTCGTGTGGAAGGGTGTGCAGTACACCTGGAACCGACTGCCCCAGGGGTGGAAACACAGCCCCACCATCTGCCATGGACTGATCCAGGCTGCACTGGAAAAGGGTGAGGCTCCGGAGCACCTACAGTACATCGATGACATCATTGTGTGGGGAAACACGGCAATGGAAGTGTTTGAGAAAGGAGAGAAGATCATCCAAATTCTCCTGAAAGCTGGTTTTGCCATCAAGCAGAGCAAGGTCAAGGGACCTGCCCGAGAGATCCAGTTCCTGGGAGTAAAGTGGCAAGATGGACGGCGGCAGATTCCCACTGAGGTCATTAATAAGATCACCGCAATGTCTCCACCAACCAGCAAGAAGGAGACACAAGCTTTCCTAGGCGCCATAGGTTTCTGGAGGATGCACATTCCTGAGTACAGCCGGCTTGGGAGCCCTCTCTACCTGGTCACCCGCAAGAAGAACGATTTCCACTGGGGCCCTGAACAGCAACAAGCCTTTGCCCAGATCAAGCAGGAGATCGCTCATGCAGTAGCCCTTGGCCCAGTCAGGATGGGACCAGATGTGAAGAACGTGCTCTACGCAGCAGCCGGGAACAATGGCCTGTCCTGGAGCCTTTGGCAGAAGGTGCCTGGGGGGACTCGGGGCCGACCACTGGGATTCTGGAGTCGAAGCTACAGAGGGTCAGAAGCCAACTACACTCCAACAGAGAAGGAAATCGTAGCCGCCTATGAAGGAGTTCAAGCTGCCTCAGAGGTGATTGGCACAGAAGCACAACTCCTGCTGGCACCTTGACTACTGGTGCTGAGGTGGATATTTAAAGGAAAAGTTCCCTAGACCCATCATGCCACCGACGCCACATGGAGCAAATGGATTGTCCTCATCACTCAGCGCGCCTGCATTGGAAACCCAAATCGCCCTGGGATTTTGGAGATAATTACAAACTGGCCGGAAGGTGAAAACTTTAGTCTCACAGATGAAGAGGAGCAGGAACAAGTGACACGTGCCGAAGAGGGTCCACCATACAACCAACTGCCAGCAGAAGAAACACGCTGTGCTCTTTTCACTGACGGTTCCTGCTGCATCGTAGGGATGAACCGGAAGTGAAAACCAGCCGTATGGAGCCCCACACGACAGGTTGCACAAGCCACTGAAGGAGAAGTTGGGTCAAGCCAACTTGCTGAACTCAAAGCTGTTCAACTGGCCCTGGACATTGCTGAAAGAGAGAAGTGGCCAAAGCTCTACCTCTACACTGATTCGTGGATGGTGGCCAATGCTCTGTGGGGTTGGCTGGACAGGTGGAAAAAGGCCAATTGGCAGCGTAAAGGAAAGCCAATCTCGGCTGCAGATAAGTGGAAGGACATTGCCACTCGGGTAGAGAAGCTACCTGTCAAAGTCCGTCATGTAGATGCCCATGTCCCCAAGAGTCGGGCTAATGAGGAACACTGAAACAACGAGCAGGTAGATCAAGCTGCAAAGATAGAGGTGTCAAAGATAGACTTAGATTGGCAACACAAGGGAGAGTTGTTCCTAGCTTGATGGGCCCATGATGCCTCAGGTCACCAGGGCAGAGATGCCACCTATAAGTGGGCACGAGACCGAGGGGTGGATCTAACCATGGACAGTGTTTCTCAGGTTATCCATGACTGTGAGACGTGTGCTGCCATCAAGCAGGCCAAGTGGGTGATGCCCCTATGGTATGGTGGGCGATGGTCCAAGTATAAGTATGGGGAGGCCTGGCAGATTGACTACATCACCCTTCCCCAAACCCGCCAAGGTAAGTGCTATGTGCTGATCATGGTGGAAGCCACCACCGTATGGTTGGAGACCTACCCTGTGCCCCACGCTACTGCCTGGAACACCATCCTGGGCCTTGAGAAGCAAATCCTGTGGAGACATGGTACCCCTGAGAGGATTGAGTCTGACAATGGGACTCATTTCAAGAACAGCCTCATAAACACCTGGGAGAGAGAACATGGCATTGAGTGGGTATACTGCTCCCTCCGCTGAGGCGTAGCGACCTGGTTCGGGAACAACATGGCAGCCACACACAGGCTGCTCAGACCACCAACTCACAGACACCAGTGTGGTGGACAGCTAATGGCGTTTATTAACTGGTTACATGGAGTTATAAAACCTCTGTTTGCTACATCACATCCGTCTGCTTACGTTACAAGTTAGGTGTTGCTTACCTTATCAGGGACACTAAATAACTAAGTGTTGAGGGAGGGATTCTGTCTGCCCGTACAACGCGATATCTTCCGACCGCCTGTCCCTAATCTTCCACATTTCCCCCCCCTTCTCATGATTAAGTAAAACACCTATAAAAGTATAAATGTTATAAAAAATGCAAAAGCTGTTAAAGTTAGTATAATAGGATACAAAAGTGAAATAACATGTTAGTAATAAGTGCATTTCATGGTAATTGCAGGCGTTCGACAAATAGCATGTCGACTTTCTCTAAATGGCTTCTAACAAATGACACTAACTTGTTCAAAATGCAAGGCCCGAAAATCAATACCAAGAGTATCATTGTGAGAGGGCCTATTAGGGTGGAAACAAGGGTGGCCAGCCATGGGGACTGATCGAACCATGACTCGAACCATCCTTTTTGGGTCTCTCTCTCTCTTTCTCTGGGCCAGTCTTTCTCTCAGTTCAGCCATGGAGTCTCTCACGACTCCAGTATGGTCTGCATAAAAACAGCATTCTTCTCTCAAGGCGGCACACAGGCCTCCTTGCTGCATGAGCAAGAGGTCCAGTCCTCGCCTGTTCTGCAGGACGACTTCTGAAAGCGAGGAGATAGATTCCTCCAGAGAGGAGATGGATTTTTCAATTCTTAACAAGTCCTCGTCAATGGTCATTTGCAGCTGAGAAAGTCCTTGGTATTGGGTCACGAGAGCTGAAACACCTGTGGCTGTACCGGCAGCTCCTAGGCCAAGGAGCATTGCAATGGTTATACCTGTCATTACTTCTCTTTTGTGGAGCGAGATGGTTTCTTCTAAAAAGCGATACATTTCCTCTTCTTGATGATACAGCACTCTAGGAACAATTAGAACTTGGACACAAAAGTCAGCAAGGTTATTGAATTTACCAAGGTACACACAGGGTGTTATTCCAGATTGTTGGCAAACCCACATTCCTGGTACGAATGGGACTGCCCACTTATCAGTCTTTTGGCTAGGTTGGATGAACTCAGCACAGATATTTCCTATCTGCTTTGCTAAGGTTACATGGCCAAAGCACTTGCCTCAGCCTGTGACTTGACTCAGGGTAATTTCTCTCCGAGGGGTGTCCCACTTACAGTCGTGTGGATTATCTGCTGCAGAATATTCGAAAGGAACATCAAGGGTGACACCCTCATAAAAAGGAGGTTCTGCATTATAACATAACCAGCATGATTTTGTAAAGTTTGGATTGGATTGGTTCAACGACAAAAACTAAGAAACGGATTGTAAGGATCTGACTTAGGTTTTTGGTAGATAGCTAAAGGACTGAATGAGGAGGAGGTGCCAAGTGTGGCCTCTCTCCTGTGTCTGCGTGCTGTGAGAGTCTGACAGGGTCTAACTGATCGGGATACTGAAGGTAGGAGTCTGATAATTTGCATGTTTGCCCAATTTAAATGCCTGGCTGCATTGAAAGCATGCCATTTCACTAGTTATTGTGGTACAGACAGCTGCTTGGATTGGGGCAAAATGTTCCTCTTTTGCAACATGCCTGATCATGTCTGCGAGGTTGGAGCTGGGTGGTCATGATCTTAAAATGTCCTTAGTGGCTGAATTGCATTGTTGGCGCAAGCACTCTGCTAACACAGGACCCTTTGCCGCTGAAGGCAAAGCTGAGGAGTCAAGTGATGCTTGGAGCCGATCTACAAATTGTGTAAAACTCTGGCTCTCACTTTGCTTGATCGTGGACCATGATGATGGTTTAGCAATGACCAAGGAAGCAGCGCGGATGGCTTCCCTGGCAGCACGGGTAGTTGTCAAGACCTGGTGGGCCCGTAGGCCCTCGGCTTGTGCCTGGGGGGTGATCATGGTTG
>JANEHK010001002.1:0-15664 GCA_025960845.1 Tachycineta bicolor | reverse complement strand
GGGGGGGTGTGTGGGGACAGTGGGCGGTGGCTGGGAGGGAAGGGGAGCCCGGCACAGGGACCACTCCCGGGACGCTGGGCGCGGCAGGACCTAGGCTGATCTGGGCATCCCCGACGCTGCCTGTCAGCACAGGCCCGGCTCCCACCCACCTGTGGCACTGCTGAGCCCCCAGCCCATTCTCCCACACCTCAAAATGCTGTGGAAAATCGAGCCTGGGCCATGTCGTGGTCAGGATAGCGCGCAGGCTGTCGGCTAGATGAACCTCGGGGTCCTTGACTTTTTCCCCGCCCTTTCTGCCGCCATCTTTGGAAGGTCAGCCATGTCATGCCAAACCGCCGTCTTGGCAGTGGCATCATGTGACTTCCACCCTTACCCATCGCCATCTTTATTAAAGCGAGGTCATTTCTGGTGAGGCAGCCATCTTTTTTTCTGGCATTCCTAAGGCCTCCATAGGCTACTATCAGAGCCGCCTGACTAAAATCAACTCCCTGAACGTGCCCATGGCGAGTCGGAGCCCACAGCCTGTGTCCGCACACCTGGAAGCGAAACAGAAAATTGCATCAGGATAGCCCGCAAGCAGCTGACTAGACAAACCTTGGGGTCCTTAATTTTTCCCGCCATCTTCGGAAGGTCAGGTAATCCGTAGCTGCCGCCATCTTGAGATTGGCACTAAACCACTAAGGCCCCCCGGCTCGTCGTTTAGGTGCCTGACTAAATCGACTGCTGAAACTTTCCCTCGACACTGCTGAGCCCCCAGCCCGTGCCCACGCGCCTCAAAACATCCCAGAAAATCGCGCCCAAGTGGCATCATGGTCATGGTCGTGAGCAGGCAGCCAACCAGACGCACCTGGGGTCCTTGCCTTTTTCCTCGCCATCTTTGGAAGGTCGAGTGGCAGCACTGCACCGCGCTCACAGTCCGGGCCTCCCACGCACGGCGGAGAGGGGCACCGGGGGAGCTGCAGTACCCCTCTGTGTCCACAAGGTGGCAGCACTGCCCGGAGTGCACAGCCCAGGCTCGGGGACAGGCAGAGAACAGCGGCAAAAAAGAACGTGCCCAAAAATCCTGTCAAAGAAATACCCCAAAAGACCCCTAAGCACAACTACCAGAACGCTGCCACTCACCAAATTCAAATCAAAATGGCTTTGATTGTAGGCTATATAGCAAATTTTTAGTATTTATTATATTTATCATCAGCATTTCTGTTTTATGTCCGTATCCATGTAGATTAGGTATAATACACAGAGTATGTCATAACATAGATTGTATTTATTTACATTGCTGATATTATTTTTTGTATTTTACATTTCACTTTTTATTAATTCGACTTTCCTATTTTTGTATTGATTTTTAAAAATTTGTGTTGGTTTATATTTTATATGATATTTTAAACTATATAAATGTATTACCTTACACATCAGAACAACAATTATTTAGAATTACATTAGCCTGGTTTTCTAAAGGGCAAAGATTTCATTCTCATTAAAATAACATGGGCATCTTTTCTCTTTATTTGGGTTTTTTTCGGGGAGGGGCTTGTTTTTGGGGGGTTTTGGTTTTTTGTTTGCTTTGTTTTGGATTTCTTTGTTACTAAACAATGAGGTTTGGAGAGTTACAGAATAAGAAAATCTACTTCCTTTTATTCTTACCTCTGAAATACACCGACATCAAGTTACTGCTGCTGATACTCTGCATGGGTAGAATGAGACCTGTTAGGGGGTAAAAAGGAAAAAACAGCACTGTGGCATTTACAGCTTTCTCCATTCGGGTTCTTCAATGGAGCAGAAAATACAGAGGTTTTGCTCTCACTCCCGCTTATATCCAGACCTTCGGTGGCCACGGATGTCATTTTCCAACTTCTTTGTTGCCAACAGCCCATTTGCCACATACTCGAGGTAAGAAATGGTAAGGGGAAAAGAAAAAAAAAAAAGAAAACAAGAAAATATGAAAAATAAAATAAAAGTAGTAAAAAAGTAAAAAAATAAAAGAAAAATAAATAAAATTATATAATAAAAATAACATGAAAATAAATATTAATACTTTAAAAATTAAAAGTAATTAAAAAGTAAAGAAAATACAATAAAACCAGAAGTAAAAATAAAACACAACAACAAAAAAAATTAAAGATAGAAGATATTAAATAGAAAACCATTTATAAAAATCCCAAACAAAAAATTCCAAGAAAAAATAAAACTCAAGAAAATAAAATAGACTGAGGGGAAAAAAAAAATGCAGCTCTCCTCTCCTGCCACTGCCTAACACAGCTCCAGCAGTATCCTGCACTACGCAGGGATGGGGGAAAAAAACCCATGTTTGCCTACCAGACAAGAAGGTTTTTTAGACAATTCCTAGTTTTGCTTGGAAACCAATTCTATTTGAGTGGGAAATTCACTTTGGATAAACATCCAAATGTGCCAAGGTAGGAAAGGACCTGCCCCTTGTGTCCATGGAACAGCAATTAGGCCAGGATTTCAGTTTTAATGGGATTGGTGTCATTCAAAATGCATAAAATTCAACTTTACAGAGAGATTCAAGATGGCAATTAAATACTCCGCAAGTTTTCCTGGGAATCTACAACATTCTGCAGATATGGTGCTCCACAATGCCAAATTACTGACACTCTTTCAGCAAATTTCCTTGGAAATGTGCCCTAAGATGTACAAAAATGCTAACTGGGATGGAAAAATCGGCATTTGCAATAAATATCCCCTCACTCAAATCAGAGAGAGGAAAACCATGAAATAAAAGGAAGGAAGAACACCCAAATCCCAGCTTGCCTGGAAAACAAGCTCAGAAATTTCCAACATTGAAAAATTTTGGAACAGTGAGGAGGTTGGTGGAAGTTCATGGAAGGATAATTTAAAATCTGCCCCCTCTACTCTGATTTTAAAGGGAAGTGAGAACTACACATGTCAGCTTACACTTCTCCAAGAATTACCTGTATTTTGGGCGAGTAGCAATCCAAAGAAAATCCAGTCTTACTTGGATTTGACACCTGAAACTCTTGGCAGAGCGGGGAAGTTTCCGTGGAACGAGAGAGCCACATTTGCTGGAAGAACAAAATTCAGTGGGGTAGAAGTCAGGAACTTTATTTACAAATCCACGCAGGAGGAGGAGGAGGAGGATGACACCAGGAACGCGCTCCAGCTGAAGGCAAGGATTTAGTGGAAAAGGCAGGAAATCAAATGGACACGCGCAGGTTACGCTCAAGCAATTATCCAGGAGTCAGAGAGAAAAGTGGGAACCCCGGCCTGGGAAAAGGCCTTCGGGCGGCTTCGCTTCCTAGTGGCTCTCTCCATTTTTGCCAGCTCCCTGGAAGAGGAAAAACAACAGGAATAAAGTTTCAAACCCGGGCAGGACATCCTCGCTTCGGGCAGATAGAAGCGCAGCTCCCCGGGAGCGAGTCCGGGCCGTGCACCAGGGAGCTCTGGGAATCTGGGATCGCCTGCATGATGGAAGGGCTGGAAAAGCACACGCAGCTGCCAGCTTTAGTGCTGGCACACAGCCAAGCCTGGGCTCAGGCTTAGAGCTGGGACTGCACCACGCCCCAAAGCCGGCTTAGACATGCGGCATTACGCCCAGCTCCAGGAGAAACTCGGCTGGGAGAAGTCCCCTGCATGCTCCCTCAGAACACTGACCTCACCCTGCAGCTCCTCCAAAAGAGGAGAACCTACGGAAATCATCCCAAAATCCACGGATTTCCACTTCTTCAGAACCAAAGCGGCAGCAAAATGTGCCCAAACCGGACTGCAAACCAGCAGGTCCGAGGAGACACGGGGATTTATTCCAGAGGGGACACAAGGATCCCTCAGCCAGCCAGTATTTCCCTCGGGCTCTTCCCACTGCTCTCTGAGGACACAAGCACCACTTTTGCCCTGGTGTTCCACCTTCCATCAATGCAAAGGGTTCTGTTCTCTGCCGGCTCCACGGTCAGGAAGGAAAACGGGAATATTACCTTGACACAGAGTGTCCAGGAGGGTGTGACTGAGGCAGGACCCCCAGCTCCCAATCCACCGCTGCTTCTGGATTTCTGAGCAGCTCCTTCCCAGCACCTTTCCCCAGCTGCCATGTCCACAGACACCTTCTCCACGCAGTTCAAAAAGCCACAGAAACACAAAGAAAGAAGATCAAAGGTCAATCCCCGTGTTTCTAGGCTGGGGAGAAGGAGGGAGGTGTAATATCCACACTTAGTTTAGAACAGTAGAGCAATTTTTTCATGACCTTGAGTATCAGCCAAGGGCAGCAAAAGCTGATAAACTCCTTTATTAACTTATTAGCAGCAGAGAAATTAAATTTTACATTTAGTTAAGATCAAGTTTTGCTGCTAAAAATTAAGGAGGTGCCATGTTGGTGTTAGTGCTTTTAACCTTCTGACATTAGAGGTTATTTGTACAAGAAATTCTTGAAGCAGCTTACTTTAAAATAGACTTCTTACAATACAGTTGGCCAAAAAAGAGACCCAAAATCAAGAGAGAAGTCTCACAGCTATTAAAAAAAGTTGTCTTTGGTGCATATAACTTGCCAGTCTCTCATGGTTTCAGTTCTTACCATTTATTTTTACCAAGTCAATGATTGAAGCCTCGTAGAAAGCTAAAAAAAAAAAAAAAGCCCCAAAAAATCTAGGACAAAGCTACACATGGTCCCCAGGTATCCTCAGTGTGGAGCTGTGTCACCCCCAAGTGTTTGCTCCCTCAGCCCGGCCTGGAGGCTCCGGCTGCTCCTGGGGGGGGTTAGCAGGGGAATCGCTTGTTTGGAACTGTTCGTGTCTGTGGCCTGCACTGGAGGTTCAATAAATGTGAAACCACAGAAACTATTGAAGCGTGTCAAGGTTTCACAGAGGTGATTTAAAGAACGACATAAGGTTCCATCTCACCCTTTGCAGCACCTCTTGCGAGACACATTGATTTTCAAGACGAAGCGGTTCCTTGTGAAGAAGAGCTTGCTTTTCCAGGGTTCCTAAAATAGAGCTGAGACGCCACTGTTTAGATCATGCACTTGCCACTCTGAAGCCAAAAAATCCAAAGACAGCGCTCCTTCAGAACCCTGAGGGACAGCCATGAATTCTGGGGCTACAGGATGTGGGGAAAATTTGCACCAAAACACCCAGAACAGGGCAGCGCTGCCTGGGAGAAGCAGCATTACTCTCTGAGAAAGTGCCATTCTGCAGCCAGGTTAGTGCTTTGGAGAATTTTACTGCTATGGAGGGGAAAAAAAAAAAAAAAAGTATCATAGCTGTGGAATGAAGAAAAAAATCCCCAAACCACTGTCCAGAGTACGAGGGTGAACATCCACAGCAATATAGCAAAAGAAATGGGAACTTCAGAAAAAAACAGAAACATTAAAACCAGTCCAGAAGAACAACCACTGTCTATTAGAATGACGCTTGCACAAAAGTACTCTGGCCTTAATTCAGGTCACAGTTCTCGAAGAATCTTTGAAGACCACTTTGAAGTGCTACAAACCAAGCCAAGCCAAGCACAATATCACTTTCCAGACAGATTTTAAGACACTCAAGGGACAGTCTCGAGCACGTGCTCAGTTGCCAGCTTTGCCTTTGCCCACCCTAGCAAGGACAGCACAGATGTGGCCAGTACAGGTCACAGCCAGCCCAAGTTCTGCCTGAGCCCCTCTGGCCACACTTCCTGCTGATAATGCTGACCCCTAAGAGGCCCCAGCCAGGACTGGAAAAAAGGCTTGAGCAACACTTGGAGCATCCTTCCTGTGCAGAAAGCGCAGGACGTGTTCTTGTGCTCACAGAGGGAGACTGCTCTTGTGCCACAGGGCTGAGGCCAGAGGGAGCCAAACAGGCCCCATGTGCTGGGAACTTGGACCTGGGGGAGAGGAAGGGAGTGGATAAAATCCATGCAAAATAGAGGAGGGAAGCACCTCCAGCCCCAGTGCAGACTGAAAAGCTTGTGAAAGGCTGGGCTGTTTTCCTCCTTCTTCCATACCCGTCCCTCCTCAGCCATAGTGCACATCCCTAGAGGAGCAGTGCAGATGTGGAACAAAGGCCTCAAGTCAGTCGTACCCCATGCTAAGTGACACTTTTTCTCAGGGACACAGGGCATTTCAGCTCAGCCAGGAAGAGACTCCCACTGGAGTTTCAGTGACAGCTGCTGTTGGGTTTCCCAGAGATGGCTTGCTTCAGTTTGGTTTTGTGAAAAACAAAACAAAATTCACACAAAACCAAAACCAACCAAAAAAAAAAACCAAAAAACAAAAAACCCCAAACAAACAAAAAAACCCCACCAAAAACCAAACCAAAACAAAAAACCCACAAAGAAAAGAGAACAAAACACCACCCAAACAAAAATAAACAAACAAGCAAAAAACACAAACTCCCCCCCGCAAAAAGAAAACCAAAAACAACCAAAATCCCAAACACAGGTGGAAGTTATTTTCTTGCAGAATTTTCCAAGCAAATCCATAACAAATACATTACCTTGCTTGTCTCACTGGCAATCCTTTTTCTCAAAGTCCCTTGGGACCTGAGCATGCCAGGGTGTTCTGATGTGACAAGAGATGGAAAAAACCTAGCATGTACCAAGCACACAGGTGGGTTGCAGAGCAGCATTATGGAAGAAAAAGAAAAAAAACTGTTCAACTGTTTAGTACACAACACAAAAATTAACTCAACCAGCTCTGGGGAATCCAACAGTGCCTCTCTTTAAAACTCCATTGGGAATCTCCTTTGGGCAGAGCCTAAATCACCTACTCCAATTAACCAGTGTGCATGTGGAACTCTTGGTGTGGAAGAGTCAGTGCACTTCCTGTGCCCTTATGTACAGAGGATGAAACTAAAACCCAATTTTGCCCTACAAAATCAAAGAGAAAATAATTAGAAGAAGGACATTGTGCACTAGAAAAGATCTGCTTGCCTTTGAATGCAGTGCCCCAGAACTCAAATACTCATTCAAAAAAGCAGTATGAACAAAACCCTCAAGTATTAGACAAACCTTTCCACACAAGGGTCATTCTGCAAAATGGTTTCCCCAGGTCTCTTTGCCTCATCCCAAGACCTTCTCCATCCTCAGGGTTACTGCACTCACTCCAGGGTACTTGGCAAAAAAAAGGAGCAAGTGAAGGCTTTGTGGCTTCCCTGGCATCTTCTCTCTCCACCAATCCAGGGCAAATCAGATACTCCAAGGGAGGCACAGATCCACCTGCAAGGGCAAGGACTGTTGCGTGTCCACACAAGCTCCGTGGCAATATTCAAACCCCAGCAGCAGCAGCATTGACCAGTCGAAGTAGGCAAGAACACAGCATCAACCAGTGGTGCCCATTACCCATCACATCCCTGACATGCAGCTGTCCTGGCCCCCAAAGCAGATATCCACATCTGTCAGGAAACCAGATCCTTTTTTCACATAAAAAAAGAATAAAGTGAAAATACAAACATCAGCTTCAGGGGTTTTTTTGTTTGTTTTAATAGGTTGTCATAACTCCCCCACAAAGGACAGAGTTATTCAGTGTCTTGGTTCTGAAAGACACTTGTCTGCTAAGGAGAGCTAGAGCCTCCCTTGGAATGGAAGAGAATGTAAGCCCCCTTCCCTCTAAATTATTACGACTTTGCAATTAGAGGCTATCAGGCAAACATTTGGGAATAGGAGTAACGGTTCTTTACTAGCAAAGGTGGTGTTTGTTTTTTGTTTGTTTTTTTAATTTAAAAAAAAAAAAAAAAGGGAAATACAAATATAGTAGTACAAAAAAGGCAAGCAAGGTAGGAACCAAAAACCCTAGAAAACCCTGACAGAGTCAGGGATATGACCTGGCACCCTGATGGTGAGGGTGTTGGAAGCAGTCCAAATAACTCCTCTTGGAGTAACAGGTGTGGTTGTGGGGAGTAGAGATGGTCCTGTAGAAAGTCCAGTGGTGACAAGATGGGTCTGCTCTTCCTCTGGGAATCCAGTGGAAAAACTGGATACCTTCTGTTCTTCAGTCCCAGTTTTGATCTAGCTAGGAACAGTTGGCTCCTCCCGCACTGGCTGGAGCATCTCACAATGGGATGATAGAATGTGTCATGTCACTGGTGGGCCCCATTGGCTCATAATCAGAAAATGCTCCCCTGGAGGATGGAGGGTTGTGCAGTACACCTAAACCCAATTGCCCCAGAGGTGGAAACACAGTCCCACCATCTGCCCTAGACAGATCCAAGCTGCACTGGGAAAGGGTGAGGCTCCGGAACATCTGCAGCACATCAATGACATCCTTGTGTCGGGGAACACAGCAACAAACAAGCGTTTGAGAAAGAAGAGAAGATCATCCACATTCTCCTGGAAGCTGGTTTTCCCATCAAGAAGAGCAAAGTCCAGGGACCTGCCCAAGAGATCCAGTTCCTGAAAGTAAAGTGGCAAGACTGAGGGCGTCAGATACCCACCAAGGTCATCAATAAGACCACTGCAACATCTCCACAGACCAGCAAGAAGGAAACGCAAGCGTTCCTAGGCGCCATAGGTTTTTGGAGAATGCACATCCCTGAGTACAGCCAGATTGTGAGCCCTCTCTACCTGCAAGAAGAACGATTTCCACTGGGGCCCTGAACAGCAACAAGCCTTTGCCCAGATCAAGCAGGAGATCGCTCGTGTGGTAGCCTTTGACCCAGTCAGGATAAGACCAGAGGCAAACAACATGCTCTACTCTACAGCTGGAAACAATGGCCCATCCTAGAGCCTTTGGCAGAAGGTGCCTGGGGATTCCAGAGCCAAAGTTACAGAGGGTCCAAAGCCAACTACACTCCAACAGAGAAGGAAATCTCGGCTGCCTAGGAAAGAGTTCAAGCCACCTCAGAGGTGATTGGCACACAAGCACAACTCCTCCTGGCACCCTGACTACCAGTGCTGGGGTGGATGTTGAAAGGAAAGGTTCCCTCTACCCATCACGCCACATGGAGCAAATGGATTGCCCTCATCATTCAGCGCACCCCTATTGGAAACCCAAATCGCCCTGCGATTTTAGAAGTAGTTACCAACTGGCCAGAAAGTCAAACCTTTCATCTCATGGATGAAGAGAAGCAGGAACAAGTGACACGTGCTAAAGCAGCTCCACCATATAACCAACTGCCAGCCAAAGCAATGCTCTTTTCACTAATAGTTCCTGCCGCATCCTAAGGAGAAACCAGAAGTAAAAAGCAGCCGTATAAAGCCCCACACTGCAAGTTGCACAAGCCACTGAAAGAGAGGGTGGATCGAGTCAACTAACTGAACCCAAAGCTGTTCAACTAGCCCCAGACATTGCTGAAAGAGAGAAGTGACCAAAGCTATACCTCTATGCGGAGTCACGGATACACTGATTGGCATTCGACAGTTCTCTGTGGGCTTTGCTGGAAAGGTGGAAAAAGGCCAACTGGAAGCATAGGGGGAAACCAGTCTGGGCTGCCAATGAATGGTAGGGCACTGCCAGTCGGGTAGAGAAGCTACCTGTGAAAGTCCACCATGTAGATGTCCATGTCCCCAAGAGTCGGGCTAACGAGGAGCACCAGAACAACAAACAGGTAGGCCAGGCTGCAAAGATAGAGGTGTCAAAGATAGACTTAGATTGGCAACACAAGGGAGAGTTGCTCCTAGCTCAATGGGCCCATGATGCCTCAGGTCATCAGGGCAGGGATGCCACCTATAAGTGGGCACGAGACCGAGGGCTGGATCTAATCATGGACAGTATTTCTCAGGTTATCCATGACTCTGAGACATGCCATCAAGCAGGCACACTGGGCGAAGCCGCTATGGTATGGCGGGCGATGGTCCAAGTGTAAGTACGGGGAAGCCTGGCAGATTGACTACATCACCCTTCCCCAAACCTGCCAAGGCCAGCGCTATGTGCTGACCATGGTGGAAGCCACCACTGGATGGTTAGAGACCGACCCTGCGCCTCACGCTACTGCCCGGAACACCATGGTGGGCCTTGAAAAGCAAATCCTCTGGAGACAAGGCACCCCAGAGAGAATCGAGTCAGACAATGGAACCCACTTCAAGAACAGCCTTATCAGTACCTGGGCTAGAGAACATGGCATTGAATGCACTTTACTCATGCATTTTGAGGGTCATCAAGCCCTTCCCTTTTGTGGTCGGGGCACCTGCCACTAGGCCAGGTTGCTCAAAGCCTCATCTAACCTGACAATGAACACTACGAGGGACAGGGCATCCACAACTTCTCTGGAAAACCCCTCTCACTGCCTTGCCATCCTCACAGTACAGCATTTGTACCTGTTCTGTAATAGAAACCTGCCCTCTTTCCATTTAAGGCCATTCCCCTGTGTCCTATCATTCCAAGGTCTTGCATATATATTTTTTCCAGCCTTCTTATAACCCGCTTTCTGCACAGGAAGGATGCCCTAAGTGTTGCCAAAGCCTTTTTTCCAGGCTGAAGAACACCAGCCCTCCCAGCTTGCCTTCATAGGAGAGGTTCTGTAGCCCTTGTTTCTCTTTCTTTGTGACTCTCCTCTGGAGTCACTTCAGCAGGTTCATATCCTTCTCACGTTGGAGGCCCCAGAGCTGGACACAGCACTCTGCATCCCAGGAAAACTATTCAGTTCCCTGTGGATATTTAAGACATGTCATTTCCTGGTCTTCCACGTCTCAAGACAGATGATACTGGAATTTACTGTTTTTAGGAATGTAGGAGCATTTGGAATACTAGCAAAAGGAACAGGTCTTTAGTTTTTCCAGAGAGGAAATGGTCTCCTAACGCAGCCTCTCTTCTTTTCCCTCTTGTCTTGTGAGTTTTTCTTTGTTTTTTCATTCTGATTACTGAACTTAGTTTGAGCACTAAATCACTCTTAGAAAAAGGCAATCAGGAGTTAGAGCTGCAGTCCTAGATTTTAATGTCAGATAAACGCATTACATCATTATTTCATTTTAATATTACATTAGCATATTCCCTTATGGAACTGTGGCAGAGCAACTAAAATGCTGGTTTAGGGCAGGAAAAATAGCAGAACGTATATTGGGTCTGTTCTACAGCAATAGTAGACCTTTGAAACTAAACTCACAGCTCAGGAGTGCAAACTTCAGTGCAATAAAGCTTAGTGGATATAAAAACACTTCACACTGTCAGCTGAACTTGTTGATGTGATGCTGCATTCCAGTGTGGTCATAATTTTCTTTTCTACTTCTATTCACATTTGCAGAAGCGTCAAGAAAAAATTCAGTTCAAGAGCAACTTACCCATAGACTCCACCACTGATGCCACAATATAGAAAGAGGAGCCGTCCAGTGCTTCCAGACTGTCCAGCCCTAGAGAAGTTGCTGCTTTCTTACTGTTAAAACTTATCTCAGCAACTCCATTTTCAATCTGAAAACAAAACAGAAAGCATCACTTGAGAATCAATGATTTAGAAATAATACACAGACCACATGCAGATTCAGTATGTTTCTGTTCATGGTCTGTTTTCAGAGGAAATCCAAGGTGGAGATGTGCTTCAGAAGAATTCTTTCTTCCCTGAAATTATCTTCAATTAATCCACCCGTGGCACATAATGCAAAGTTTGGGTGCAGGTTCAGCAAGAGGTAGGGAAAACACAGATAGCTTCAGTAAATGAGGAAAAGGGATCATTAGTGTAGAACATCCTCCCCAGAAGAAATCAATACCATGTTGATCTGCTTGTCTCCATTGGATTTCAGTTATTCTGGAATAGATACACTGAAGCCATTTCATAGAAATTTGAATCCCAGATTGAAAGGCCATTGTCTCAGATGCTGCCTTTGAATTTCAGTTCCAAGAGCATTTCTCTGCCCCTGATGCCAGCGTTACACAGGAAAGGGCCACACTGGGGAGCTGTGGATGCAAATCACAACTTGAGGCCCATTCTCACCAAATTGGATGGAAAACCTTCATTAGTGGGATTGGATCAGTCCTGAATTATGCACTTGCATTCTACACAGACTGGACTCACTGCCCAGAGTACAGTCCAGATTTTCCCTCCATCCAGGTGACACCAATCCAGCCTCCATGAGTAATCCAGTCTTGGTTTTCTTTTCCCCTTTGCCGACTCCATGCCAGTTTCCAGGAGAAAGCCAGTCTGGGTTTTCCCTCCAACCGGGGGGGTCCAGGCCAAGGGACCGGTTCTAGGTACTATCTAGAACCGTGGTTCTAGGTCACTCTAGGTAGGTGGAACCTAACCTAACCCCTTGAACCTCCATTGACCAAATCTCTGCCCTGCCCGCCCCCCCCCCCACCCCCACCAAGTCCTATCGTGCTGAGTCCTTCCTCTAATACTCATAGCAAGCCAAAATCACCTGGAACAAGAAGCCCCCCATCCGCAAACAAATTATCATCGCAACAGTAATCATAGTTTGTTGTCATGCATTCATTGTGTTTCTATTGCATTGGATTAATAACGTTTTTTCTATTTGTCCTTGCCCAGCAGTGCCTGTCTCCCCCCCACTGAAATGTCACCTAACTCACTTCCCCTGCTGCTTCTCCCTTACTGGGTGCTGCCTCTGGGCCCTGGCCCCCTTGGGAAAAAGCCCCAATAGGGGAGGGGCCAGCTCTCTCTGGCATTGGCCAGTCATTGGGAAAGGTCACCAGCAAAGCAGGCAGGACTTGAGAATCCAAGATGTAAAATCCCACCTGGTGCCAGACAGCCGACTTTCACTTTTGCCATCAGCAGTCGTCTAGTCTCGCAGGGAAATTCTACAGCTGGTGTGCAACATGCAGCTCCAAGCCACAAAAGGTTCCCAAAATGCTGCAAGAACCACTTGGGGAGCACGTGGCCCAGGAATCTCACGCGGCTACGTGAGTCACGAAACGTAGCCCACCCACGCAGAGACAGACCCTCCAGGCTTGGCGTTCACTGCAGAGCCTCTGAAACACAGGATTTTACACGCCAGGGCTACAGTTTTCTCCTTTGCACCCAAAAAACCCATCAGAGTGCTGCAAAGAAGCCCCCCGACAGCAAGTTGTTCCCAGAGAAGATGACCATATGTTCATGGAAATAGGACCCTGGGAACTGAGACTGGAAGCTCTTTTTGCACCAAAAAGGGTCCGTCTCAGGCAAAAGGAATGATTGGGAAAGAAAGGAAAGGAACGCGGGAATTCTGGTGAGTACCATTTTTGGTTTTGTAAGGGAAAATCTTTTTCAGAGGCAGTGTTCCTCAGGGAAAAAGGTTCTTGCTTTCAGAGTGAACCTTCAAAGTGCTTTAAGACCACGCTTCTTTCGGCAGCATGGAGGAGGTGGAAAAGAAAACTGTTTCCCTGTTTGGCTTTTTTTTCTCTCCAGTGAGCTTTTTTTTCCTTTCAGTTTCTCAGTCACAATAAAGAGGACAGAGAAACTCAAAATCTGAGCCAAAAATGGGTGCTAGGCTCTCTGTGTCTCACAAAAGAGTCTATTACCATATTTCATACGCCTTGGATGATGGCAAGACCCATTATTCAAAGAAACAGCTGAAAAGATTAACTCTGTGGTTGTTCTCTCAGTTTCCACATTTATCATTAGAGCAAATAAGCTCCCCAGAATTTTGGGAGGCTATAACAAAAAAAATAGTTGAATCTGGCTCCTCTAATAACAAAGAAGATGCAAATTTTGCTTTTTATAGCTTCAAAATTAGGCTTGCATTGCAAAAGCAAAATAAAAAGGAAGAAAAAAAGCCAGTTCTTTGTGACTTTTCCCCAGCTTGTACCTTTGCAGGCAGTCTGAGTGCTCAAACCTTCCATCTGAGTGGTCCCCAGGTGGGGGGGGGTGGGTGTCACAAGATGGAGGGGATTCCTTTGTCCAAAATGGCCAAAGCCATGTGCTCCCGAGCCATGAGGGGCCTCTCCCTTTGTCGGGCCCCCCTTCCTGCAATTCCTTCTTCTCCCCAGATACCTCCTTCCCTTTGGTGCATCCCGTGGCACTATCCTCTCATCTGACTCTGCCCCCTACCCTCAAACCTCTGCCCTCCGACTCCACCCCATGTGACTCAAGCCTCCAGCCCCGCCCTGCACCTGGTTCCCACGGGTTCCCTGCCCACAGTTCCGGTTCCCACGCCCCGGAGAGAGCAGGGGAGCTGGGAACCAGGAAGCAATCCCAGCATTTCTACCACCCCTTTCACATATCAACAATCAAAAAGAGGGAGTGCTGTCCACAGTAATTGGGACCACTTTCCCCAACAAGTGATTCAGGGTTTATGCAAAGCTCAGGCCAAATTTAAATATCCAAGAGAATACTTCTGCAAACGTTTGAAAGCAAATTTAGCAAGAAATACTACAGTTCCCTTGGACCTTAAAAAAGATTTGCTTCCGGAGCTTCGGCAAAATCCTGAAACGGCTGTTGATAAGAAGAATCTGCCAATTCAATTGGCAACCCAGCCCGATGAGTCTTTCCAACCTTACAGGAAAATAAAGCAGCAACCATCAGAACCTTTAGGAACACTTGCAGAGCGGTTAACCCGAGCTATTGAGTTACAGGTTAAGAATGAAGGAGCCCAGGAACAGGTCCTGGAGGAGATGGCTCTGGCTGATACAGATGAACAGTGCAAGGCAGCTATCCTCAGCCTGTCTATAGAACCAGCTCCAGCTTTATGTGACATGCTCCAGGGGTGTGCCAGGAAGACTCCCTTCATAAAAGCTCATCAAAACCACAGTGCCAGAGTCAGGCTGCCACAAAAGGCTGCTGCTGCAGACACCGTGCTTCCGGTACCTGTGCCACAGCCATTGCCCACAAGAGGAACAACATGTCACCTGTACGATCAGGCGGGACATTGGCTATCTCAATGCCCTTTAAAGTAGCAATTTCTGGACTTTTGGGACAATGGGGGTGGGAGGTCTCAGAAGTCCAAAGGTAACTGTTCAAAAAAACTAGAAAATGTAAATGTTAAACAAAATAATCCAGCTTTAACCACTTCTGCCTTTCAGCAAAAGTCACCGGATATGATAGTAAAGAATCCAGCGACCAGAGAAACAAAACGTCCTCTCATGACCAGGTCACCTGGGGTCATGGGTACGCCTATGTGTCCACTCCCCCAGATCTCAAGCGGGTGCCAGCTGAGTGGGTGCAACCTTTCATCCTGCAAAACCACCTGCAGAGGGCCCACAAGTGGCCAGTGCTGCCAAAAGGAGAAGAAAGTGCCCAACCTTCTCCTTCGAATTCTTATTATCCCTTAACAGCATTTTTCTAAACACTTTGCACTAAAATTCTTTTTACCTTGGCAACTTGAAAGGTAAATCAAGGTCTGAACTCTGAGCAGCTCCCACGAGCCGAGCCTTCCTCCTTCTTAGTTTAATAAGAAAAGGGGAAATGTTGTCATGCATCTATTGGGTTTCTATTGCATTGCATTTGTAATGTATTTTTTATCGGGCCTTGACCAGCAGTGCCCATCTCCCCCACTGAAATGTCACCTAACTCCGGTCCCCTGCTGCTTCTCCCTTATTGGGTGCTGCCTCTGGGCCCTGCCCCCTGGGGGAAAAGCCCCAACGGGGCAGGGGCCAGCTCTCTCTGGCATTGGCCAGTCATGTGGAAAGGTCTCCAGTAAAGCAGGCAGGACTTGAGAACCTAAGCTGGAAAATCCCACCTGGTGCCAGAGAGCAGACTCTTTCACTTTTGCCATGGGTAGTCGTCTAGTCTCAAGGGCAGATTCTACAATAGTTCAACCCTTCATCCTCCTGGCCTTCTCAGCCTCACAACTAATACTCTTCTACATCACATTTGAGGCCACCCACATCCTGACCTTAATCCTCATCACCCAATGAGGGAAC
>JANEHK010001001.1:0-15665 GCA_025960845.1 Tachycineta bicolor | reverse complement strand
TCATCGGGTATTGTGCTGGGAGTGCTTTGCCTGTGTAATAAACAAGTTTTTTCCACTTCTCTCTGAGGAAGTCTTTTCCCAAACTGGCTGGGGGAGGGAAGGGAGGCCCCTCAAGAGCATTTCTCCCAAAATCTGCCTGAAACCACCACAGGGAGGAATTTGATTGGAGCTATGCGAACAGTGTTTCGCTGCAAAGTGCTCTTGAGGGTTTTTCAGGGCAGATTACTTATCATGTGCCTAGCCACAAGCTATTGCAAGTGGCCAAAAATACTCAATTTTCTCTACGACCCAAAAATAGCCAAGAGCCAGTGCAAGGTCCCACCGTCTTCACTGACGGTTCGGGCAAAACAGGAAAAGCCATTGTTACCTTGCAGGATGGATCTGAGTGGCAGGTTTTGGAAGGCCATGAGGATGGGTCAGCCCAACTGGTTGAACTAAAGGCTGCTGTCATGGCATTTGAGAAATTTTCCCAGGAACCTTTCAATTTGATCACGGACTCCGCCTATGTTGCCGACATCGCACAGCGATTGGGTTATTCAGTGTTGAAGGAGGTCAGTAACCCTGCCTTGTTTAATTTACTGAAGGCCCTGTGGTGTGCAATTCAGGCCAGAGTTCATCCATACAATATTCTGCATGTACGGAGTCACACTAATTTGCCAGGATTTGTAGCGAAAGGTAACGCAAGGGCTCACAAGTTGGCTAACCCAGCGTGGGTAGCCCCTAAACCTGACGTGCTCGTGCAGGCCAAGGCATCGCATGGGTTTTTCCAGCAAAATGCGCATACGCTGCAGAAGCAGTTCCAACTGACGGGCACTGAGGCTCGTGAAATTGTCGAGTCGCGTGACGACTGTCACACCTTTGGTGCGCCATTGCCAGCAGGGGTTAACCCCAGAGGCCTTAAAGCCTTGGAGCTTTGGCAGACCGATGTCACCCAGGTGTGCTGGCTTGAAGGCAAAACCAGTGAGAGACTCCAAGTCAGGAAAAAAAAAAACAAAAAACAATTTAATAGGAGAGGAAAAAAAAAGTAAAATAAAATAAAACACAAGCAATGGTACAAAAGATCACTGACAGAGTCAGAATACAACCTGAAACCGTGTTGGTAGCAGTCCAGATGAAGTGGTCTTGTTGAAGCAGTGTTCTTGCAGAAAGGTCTGGTAGCTCTTGTCCTCTGGGAGTCCAGTGGGTAAGGCTGCCTGTGCTGTCCCAAAACCCAGATTATATCCAGGTGGGAATGCCTGGCTCCTCCCCCTGGGCGGAGCATCTCACAATGGGCTGATATCATTTTATCAGTCTTGTAATGGGTCCTTGATTGCTTATCAAACAGAGATAGCTCCTGGGGGGAGTTATCTATGAGTCATGCAGGAAGGCATTGATGGGCCATTAACAGAAGGTAGTCTGGAGGGAAGGGGCAAGAGTAACAGTGGTGCACAACATTTCATGTAGATGGTGATAGAATACATACTTTGGGCACATTTTACATTGTAACCTAGGACACCAGGTCACCGAGTTCGGCCGGCTCAAGTATGTGCATGTCACGGTGGACACATTCTCCTCTGCAATGTGGGCTTCTGCTCACACTGGAGAGAAAGCCCGAGATATCATTGCCCACTGGAGGCAGGCCTTTGCTGTTCTTGGCATACCTTCTGCTGTGAAAACTGACAATGGTCCTGCTTACGCCTCGCAGCAGGTACAGCAGTTCCTACAGTCATGGGGTGTGTCACATAACTTTGGCATCCCTCATTCTCCGACAGGACAGGCGATTGTAGAACGCAATCATGGTACACTCAAGTGTGTTCTTCAGGAGCAGAAACGGGGAATGCAGGGTGAAACCCCACACAGTCGGTTGGCAAAGGCTTTGTACATCATCAATCAGCTTACGGTGCTGCAGAACTCAAATAATCCTGTCATTTTGAACCATCATCTCTCGTTGCAGGCTTCGGACGGTGAGCAACAGCCTCGAGCGAAGGTACAGGTCTGAAATTTAGTCACCCAGCAATGGGAAGAACCTTATGACCTAATCGCTATGGGGCGAGGGTATGCGTGTGTGTCCACGGGCACTGGGACACGCTGGCTACCTTCAAAGTGTGTCCGTCCTGACCTGCGACCACAGAGGCAGAATTCAGCTGACAGGCAAGGTGGAAGCCGTGATCAACTTGAAAGTCACCAAGTGGATGAATCCTCAAGTGATCACTCTGATGATTCCTCCACAGACAGTGATTGAATTTGTATATGTTCCCTTTGTAAAATTGTTCATTTTTCTTTTTCTGTTTTTTCTTTTTTTTAAGTTAAAAGGGTGAGATGTTACCCTGGTTTTTCTGAGCTTTCTTATTAGCCTTCTTGAAATTCATAATGGAGTCAGATCTTTTCGTTACTGTACAATATTAGGAGCAGTTTTCTACTTTTCCCATAGATGTAACATAAACAAACCCTTTGTTTCTCATTCTTTATCCTTTGTTTGCATATTTCTAACCTGAAAAACAACTGTAACTGACAGTGGGTCCGGCCACTGAGGATGAGGGGTGGAAACCCAAAAAGTAAATTTTCTGCCAGATCCACAAATGTATAAAAAGTAAAGAATAAACAAGGAGGCCCTTCTTTTTTCCTGCTCTCTCCGCTCTCACGGTAGTGAGCTGGAATCAGAGGGTTCTCTGCTTTCGAATGATTTATGTCTGCGTGATTGCTTTGTGCGTCGCGGTGACAGACAGCGTTAATAACATGCTTGTGATGATATAAATGATAAAGATAGATGGATAAAGGCAGTAAAAGAATGGTTACAGTAATAACAAAGAAATAAGGAGTTTTATAAATGTTTTCAGCAGCTATCTCTTCTGTGAATTGGTCTTCACTTTTATGTCTAAAGTCAGTTGTCAGAGGGTTTTGAGTGGTTATATCAGTCTTTTCCGGATCAGGAGTGTTGGCTGGGGGCTCACTCTTTTGACATTGGTCTTTTAGTACTTGTATTGAGTTCTTCCATATTGTGTATTAAATATCACTGAGTTACATAGTTCATACTTGTTATCTAGTTTTCATTTCACCACTATGTTATATTTTATTCCTCCTGCAATTTGCTTTTCTGCCTTTATCACCTTTACAATTTGGCTTGGGAATAGATGGAAATTACTTTTGTCATGCTTGGCAATAGCGTATCGCAGCATCTTCTGCACTGCAGCATCTGTTTCTGGGTGTTCTATTGCCCGGACCACGGTCTGGGTGGTGATGATAAAACCAATTAGCAGGAGAATATGTCTTGTCTCCATACTTTGTCCCTTTTTTTAGGATGGTGGGTCAGTGTTCTATATCAATAAAAACCAACAATTTAGTAGTTTAACAAATAGAAGAGATATTTTTAAATAAAATTAACAACATAGCTTGGGTAAAAGGATTTTGTGGGATAGGGTAAGGAAATAAGGGTAAGGAATAAAGGGTAAGGAAAGAAATCACTTATTTTCTTAGTTTTTGTTACATCCGGTAGGCCTTGCTTGTCTTGGCTGTTGTCTGGTCACAGGACACTGAGCTGTCTTTTGTGGGACTGGCCATCTTCTCCTCCTCTTCCAGGCTGCTGTCTGCTGCACCTTTGGTGACTCTGTATTTTGCTCAGAATTGGCTTTATTAGAATCTATGGGTCCTAGGTAAGGTTTGATGTTCTTTGCAGGAAGCCACCTAGGGCCTGTAGGCATGGATATGCATGCGTACCCTCTACCCCAGGTAATCAACCAAAGAGGGCCTGATATTTGATGTGTTTCTGGGTCCTTGATCGACACAGGCAGCTTCTCTTCAAGCTTAGCTCAGGCTGAATTCGAGAAGTGCCTGATGACGGGGGCATTAGGCTCAGTGCTTGAACAATTTAGAAAGTTAATTACATCAAGTGCCTTGCAGAGCCTCTCAATGGGAGGAAGTGTCTCTGTACCTCCCCGCTGTTGGTGAAGGACTCTCTTAAGAGTCTGATGTGTCCTCTCAAGGACTGACTGGCCTGTGGGAGAGTACAGTATCCATTTTTTATGTTCGATGCCCCAATATTGGAAGAATGCCTTTAGCTGCTTTGAGGAGTAGGCGGGGCCATTGTCTGTTTTAATTTTCTGGGGAATTCCTAGAGTTGCAAAGGCCAATAAGAAATGTCTTTTAACAAAGCAGATGCTTTCACCCACATATGCTGAGGAAAAAATTGCGCCTGAGAACGTATCTACTGACATGTGAATATACTTCTGCCTACCAAAAGATGGAACATGTGTAACATCCGTCTGCCACAGTTCATTACTACTGAGCCCTCCTGGGTTGATGCCTTTGTCTAAAAAGGGCACCTGGTATGATTGGCAGACACGGACACGTCAGATATGATTGCGAACATGATCCTACCACAGCTTTGGTGTGTTCCCTGGTGAGGTGAAACATCCTCACTAGTGCTGGGACAATCTCATGATAAAATTGATGGGAGAGCTTGGCTTGTTGGAACGTGTCTGGGAGGGCTGGTGTTTGTGCTGCCATTGCCAGTGCGTCTGCTCTCTTGTTGCCGTCCACGATAGCACCGGGAAGGTCAGTGTGCGACCTCACATGCATGACATGATATGGTTGCTTTCTGTGGGAGATAAGATAAATCCATTTAGGAAGCAAATTGTAAAGGTTTCTATTTGACACGTCCTTTAAAAAGGCATGTTCAGCCCTCATAGCTATACCAGCTGCATATGCTGAATCTGTGATTAGGTTAAACGGTTGGTCTTTGAACTTCTCTAATGCTCTGTTGACGGCTGCCCTCTCAGCAATTTGTGGAGATCCTTTCACTACTCGGACGTCAGACTCCCACTTCTGTGTCCTAGTGTCTTTCCAAGTCATGACTGACTTATGAGAAGACCCTGAGCCGTCTGTAAAGACTGTCACAGCTTCGAGAGGAGTTTTACCTTGAATGAATTTGGGAACCAAATGAAGTTCTGCTTTAAATAATTTGTGGCCAGGATATGGATGGAATTTTTTCCTGGATAGATATCTAGGGTGAACTGCTCCATTATTTTGGAGCAGAAACTCTAGCTCCTTGGTAGTTCCCAATGGCATGTAGATGCATGCAAAGTCACACCCCACAAGAGAGCGGAAGTGAGCCCTGCCCTTACGGATGACTGCTGCCATGGTTCCTTGCGGTGTGGTTACTGTTTTAGTTGGTTGTGCTTGAAGGAAAATCTATTTGAGGATGAGCAACTGGTCTTTTAATTCTGGGTCCCATTGAAAAATCAGTCCACTCCAATGTGGGACTCTACTTAACACTGCAAGCAGAAACGGCAAAGCTGGATCATACCTGTGGGCCTGTCAGACTGACAGAACCTCTTGGATGAAGGTAATTGCCTTTCTTGCCTCAGGGGTCAAGCTCCTAGGAGAATTGAGTTCGCCACTCCCTCAGAGAAGGTTAAAAAGCGGAGTGAGGTCTTCTGGGGAAATTCCAAGAAGGGGTCGAACCCAATTAATGGAACCACAGAGCTGTTGCAGTTTGTGGAGTGTCTTGGGATTGTTTTTGATAACAGTCAGCTGAAGCACGATTGTTTGTTCCTTGACTGTAGCAGGATTTTTGGAGACAGACACAGAGAGGCCTTACAGTGCTTGGAAAGTTCTGATGTTTTAACACTGCCAAGGACGTTGAGCCTGAGAACCAGGACAAAGAGCCTGGGAACAAGCTGTTGGTCCCTCAACAAAGTGTAAACAGGTAACTGCAAAGGAATGCTTATGCATTCCTAACACTAGCCAATAGCACAGCTGCCTGGAGCTCGTGGACAGGAGGAGATAGCCAATGACATGTAGTAAAATGCCATGTGAACAGCTTATACACGAGAATGATGTATGTATAAAAGAACCCTGTGTACCCTCAATAAAATGAGCATTCACCACTACTTCTGTGAAGAAGGTGTTTGACTCTGGCTGTTCTCCGTGGTTTTTTTCAAAATCACCTTTAATTGGCACTGAACATCGGACCTTGGGGTGACAACCTGGAGGAGAAAATTAGTGGTGCGACGCTGAGCGGTTGGACGCTGATCTCACCAACAGATGCAGCTGCATTGAGGTGAGACCTCCGGAAAATAGCAGTCAGACACTGATCTGCCAAGAGATGCATCAGCCTTGACGCAGAAGCTTGCTGTCTTTGCAAAGAGTGCGAGGCTGAGCTGGTAAGGGGAACAGGGGGCAGTTTCTTGAAAAAAGGTGGAAGGCTCGAGTACTCCCTTCCCTGCCCCATTGACGATGGCAAGCATGGAGTGTGAATTTGCTGCCGCATTGAAGGTGCTTATTATTATACTCTCTGAGAGAGGAAAAACAGTAGCAGAAAAAGTACTGCAAAAGCTGATTAACTGGGCGCAGGGAAATGGACATTTTACAACCCCCCGATGCTGTGAAGTTGGGGAGGTGCCACGGGGCCCCTGCCGTGCCCTCCTGCCGCCTCCAGCGCCCTGGCACTGTCACTGGCCGATGCCTGGCTCGCCACTCCCAGCCTGTAGACTGCCCCTGTCACCCGAGCATCGCTGCCCCCTGCCCCACAGCAAGTCAGGATGAGGAGGAAGAGGCCCCCGGGGGTCTGCACGGCCCCAGCGCCGCCACACCCGCACTGCTGCCACTTCCACAACGCATGTGCCATGTGCTCCCCCTTTCCCAGCTGTGCTCGAAGAAACACCGGTTGACCAAGAGAGGGGAACCCGTGACCCCTGCTGCTGACCACATTCCCCAGACGCTGTTCCACTGCCGGACGAATTAGAGGAGGACCTCGATGATGGAGCAGAACCACCCGGCAGAACCCACGATTGGTTTAAAAGAACTGACTGATCAAATTCAGGCGGTGATGCAGCGCCTGAAGGAGCGAGCGCAAGCAGCAACTAAGCTGCTGCTGGAAAAAGCCTAAGAATTATCTACAATAAATGCTAAAATCAGGAGGAGCCATCATTCAGCTCCCAGTGTAACTCCAATGCAACAATTGGTAGAACAAACTGCAGAAAGCAGTTCCCAGGCAACACCTTTGCCTGCCCCCCACTCCGTGACTCGATGGTCTGGAATTATACGTGATGTTATCCTAGAAAGACAGTGGGAATCCGCAGGATGCATGGCATGTCTTGTAGCGTGTCCTGTCATGTTCAGAGATGTCAATCCTGTGTGCAATCCTGTGTGTGAGCAGCATGAATGGAAAATTTTGCAACAGGCCAAAAAAAACCAGTGTGTGTATATATATATACACACACACACACACACACACACACACACACATACACACACACACACACAATAAAAGAGCACGGCTTGTAATCTGAAAATGCTCGAACAGTGTAAGATTGGATTCATACTGCAGATATCAGTTCTCCAGCCTGGATGGCCCCCAGTCTGATCACCATCATCAGACTGTTCATAAATATATTTACATCTCTGTTATCAGTATGTTCTGCCCAACGGATACAGGGCAGGCGCCTTCCTGGACATTCATTGCTTGTGCCTGTGGCATTCCAGTCCCTAGATGCTACAGATGGAAAACAAGCAAGAAGGACAAATAGCAGCACTCCATTAGGAGAGCTTTTTAATCATGGCTGTGATTCATTGTCCACAGTCTTTGTGGTTTTGGGAACTTCTATTTTTGTGCAGCTGGGTCACCAACCCTGACTGGATGTTCTTCTGTTGTTTTGCTGTGACATTCATGTTTTACTGTGCACACTGACAGACGTACGTCTCAAGAACGCTGCACTTCGGTATGATTGATGTGACTAAAGTACAAATCTTCATAATAATCATGCATTTACTGGCAGTGATTGGAGGACCACCTCTTTAGCAATCTCTAATTCCAAGACTGAACATTCACGTAAAAATACCCCCAGCTCCTTGTACTGTGGCAGGAACCATATTCTCCTGTACAAACTGGAGCTGGCAAAAATAGATCCACTTTAGCAGGAACAAGTGTCCTCTCACATTTTCTCCATATTGGCTCCGTGATTGTCTCGGCTGCAATGATCTACGAGAAATCTGCTGTGCAGCTCTTTGAGAGGCATCTCTGCCTCTACAGCCTGACTTTTGGCTTTGTGTCTGCCAAGATCACAAATCAGCTGGTGGTTGTCCATGTGATCAAGAATGAAATGTACTTGTATGACACAGAATTCATAAGCCCAGACTTGCTGTTCCTTGACCAAGCATTTTAACAGCTTTATTGATAAGTATATTGTCCTCTGGACTGCCCTGATCCTGTCCCTGTCTGACCTTCTCCGATACTGTGTCAGCGTGTGCAGCCAGAATTGCTGCCCACCTGCACATCCACATGTTCCACATCAAGGGCTGCCCCATGCCCTCGAACCACCACTAGGGATGGGAGCTGCCAGAGGGGAATGGAAAAAGACTTAGGTTTCTACAGGAATGGATGAACACTTGTAAGAGTCAAAAGCTCAAAGCAGATGAGAACAAAGTAATAATAATAATAATAATAGTAATAGTAATAATAATAATAATAATAATAATAAATTTGTAAAAATCAATGTTGTATTATTTTCCTTCTTTGTTATCAGTAACACTTCTTAACTAGTCCCCTGTCTGAGAAAGTGAGTTCCAAGTTCACCCAAGTCAACTCTCCATGTAGTCAACTCTGTTGGTTCCCAGCCTGGGAAAGCATACAGGAAACAAATGTTCTGTCTTTGTAATTACCTTGATTACTAATTTCTCTATATGTAGTGAATGGATCCCCACCAACTGGAGTTTCTAATGTAGTATAATTACAGCTGCAATCTGACTTGCTTTTAATTTTAACATTTCATCATCTCTTAGTGAAATACTTGTTTAGTCTCCACTTGGAATTTATTTACTAAAGACTTAACCTGGTGAAAACCCAAAGATACCTTACTAAGTTGTGTGGCTGCAGCAGCTGCCAAGTAAGAGCCAAGTTGGGGTGGTTTTCACTCGTGCATTGCTGACAACGCGGTTTCATGCTGAACAGGGTCACAGTAGGCCTTCTGCATGCAGTGAACACCGCAAGCCCTCTGAAGATAAAAAGCCAGATGGTCAGCTCCTGAGAAGATGAGGAACACTTCTGGCCAGAGCAGCTGATCTCAAATTCATCCCAGACTGACAGGTCTCCAAGGGCCCTGGCATCTGTCACTCTGAAACCTGCTGGTCAGCGATCAGGACACCTCTGAGGCGAATTCAACAACAGCTGCACCCAAGCCTTTGAGCTTTGCATCTGGACCACAATGGGAACCGAGTAAATGAACTCGGCCGGCAAGGAGGAAGGGAAGGAAGAAGGATCATCAAGTCCTTGCTGAGACAGCTGGGGATTGAGGCTGCTGGTGAACAATGCCCTCCTGACCCAGACTCAGTTGTAGCATGCATTATTGGTCACCAAGGCCCCTTGGGATCATTGGAGCTTTCCCAGGACTTGCATGAGTGGCAAGAAGAGTGTCCTCAGTGTCAGGGAGTAATAGTTATAGAAGTGAGCTGCGGAGTTTGTGGTGCACAATTTGGGAGAGAGACACCAAAGCTTTGGCGTGAGGGTGGTTTGTATGACCATTGCTATAGTGGTACCCTTGGTGGTTTTCATCAAGCAGCACAGGTAGTGTTGGGAATACCTAACCCTGTTCCTGGAGATTTTGGTGAAGTAGCAGATTGGGGATTTGCGCAGACAGTGTGAGCCATTAAAAAAGGGATATGGCAAGCCCGCACGGTAAAACACTCTCATGTGTTGCGTGCCTTCTGCTCATGGTGTCAACAAGTGTTGCAGGATCCCCTCAATTAGCTCATTGTATAGACGTGGGAGATCCCAAATTCTGGTCCCAAGCTAGGACAGTTTTAACATCCATGTTTATACCAGGAGCAGCAGCTGCCAGAGCAATGACCACATTAAAGCAGATAGCATGCTGGGCAAAATCAGAATTGAATGTGACTAGCCAAATTTTAGATGAGCTATCAGCGGATGTTACCAGTGTTAATCATGCTGTTTTGCAAAACCGCACTGCGACTGATTTTTGCTTTTAGTACATAACCATGGGTGTGAAGAGTTTGAAGGAATGTGCTGCATGAACCTGTCTCACCATTCTGGATTGATTTACAAAAAAATTTGCAATTAATGAAGAACAAATTACATGATTTAAAAGAAAGCAATGATGCATTTAGAGATTAGTTAAGTAGCCTTGGGATTATAGAATGGCTGAAGTTTGGTTTTAAACAAGTGTTTGTTATATTATTACTTGTATTAGTAGGATTATTGATACTAAGTTGTGTAATGTCTTGTATTAAGAATATGTTGCATAAGACAATGACTAATGCTTGGCTTGTGCAAAAGAAAAAGCAGGAATTGTAGAAGGATTTCTGGAGATAGAAACAGAGAGGCCTTGCAGTGTTGGGAAAATGCTGTTTGCCTCAGCACTCCAAGGTGGAAGAGTGTGGGAACGAGCCGTTGGCCCCTGAACAAAGTTGTAAAAAGGTAACTGCAAAGGAATGTGTATGCAGATAACATTAGCCAATAGTATAGCCTCCTAGGGCTCGTGGACGCCAGGAGGTAGCCAATAGCAAGTAGCAAAATGCCGCGTGAACAGCTTATGCACAAGAATTAAATGTATAGAAGAGCCCTGTGTACCCGCAATAAACGAGCATTCACCTTTACTTCTGTGAAGAGTGTGACTGACTCTGGCTGCTCCCCAAGACATCACCTTTACAGAAGTGGTTTGGAATATTCCTAAAACCTCAGAAAATTCAATTTCATAACGGATCCCACTTCACTGCTAGAGTTATACAGGAGTGGGTAAAAAGTGAAGGAATTAAATGGATTTTTCACACCCCTTACTACCCTCAAGCTAACGGGATCCTAGAAAGGACCAATGGTCTCTTGAAACAACTTCTGAAACCACAGGAGGGAAATTGGGATGTCCGGTTATGGGAAGCAGTTAAAGGAGTGAATGGTAGATGGGGACTAAACGGGTGTCCCAAAATCACTGCTTTCTGTCCAACAGCTCCAAACATGATTCCTTCACTACAGGGACCTGATGATCCCAAGAATCCTGCACATTACCCTGGAAAACCTGTTCTGGTGGACCTTTCTACTGTAGGGGAAGTACCCCTAGTACTAAAATCCCCTCTGAATAAATATGCATGGGTAGCCTCTGATACCCTAGGGAAAGAGCATTGGATAAATCCACGCTGGATAATTCCATCATTCTAACCATTGTCTCTGCCTCCTAGTAGCAGGATTTTTCTGTTGTTTACTTTTACAGAAGAACCCAGAGGGACATGAAGATCACCTGAACCTTGATAAAACTGGTGATATTTTTTTGCATCCTACCACAATATCACAGCCAGGATTCTTCAGAGTGGCCATGGTCTGAAGCTATCATCAAGCACACAAATGTTTTAGGATCTTATCCCAAAGATCACTATCTGAACCAGGCAACTGTAGTGCAGCATGGCTCTGAGGCATACCATCTAAATGAGTGGGGATGGGATCGGAAGGAGTGGATCAAAACCCTAAGTGGAACAGTGGGTGAAGTAAATATGATAGCATGCAGAAAAGTGGAAGGATCTCTCCATGAGAAAGCCTCCTCCACTACAATTCCTGGAAATATTTTTAGAAGCAGGTGGAAAAAACTATTTGTACACCCCTACAGCAGAACTGTGCCCTACAAAAAAGTGGAATTGTACTAAACAAATTTCCCTTACCCTGTGCTGCCATCAAGAGTATGTGGATGATTACACTTCAGGCCCCAGAACCAACAATATTGCAATTACAAGGGATTGTATTAATGAACCAGCTGATTGTTGGTATAGTTTTGTTTTAGTCAAACAACTTATGTGACATGACATTGGTTAAATAACTTGATGGATCCATTGGGTTTTAAAGGTCTAGTTTACAAATTTAAGATAAACCCTATAAATAAAGTCCCCCCCCAACAAGTGTACTGTAGAAGTAGTTTGTGTTTGGGCCAAAAATACTCAAGGGCTTTCTTTTAAATTTAAAATAAATGTTATAGACCAATTTACTACAGCTCATATTACCAACACTCCAACCCAACCACTGGTTATGCTTAGCCCGAGAATTTCTGAAATCGGACCATATATAATTAGGAAGACAGGACAACAACAAATATTGTTCAGTCCGGCATGGTCTCTTAAGCAAGTCAAATTGCTGATGCAAAATAATGTCTCAGAAATTCAGCCAGCTTGTTCACCTTTCTTGCAGACTTCCTTGGAAGGTTGGACAGTCTGGTTGTGAAAGTGGAACTCTTTTAAAAAGCGGACACTTAGAGACATAACTGGTGTTACGGGAACAGGATTGGGAATTCTAAATAATACTGATTCAGAAGGAATACTGAATAAATTGGCTGCCACAACTAGGGACCTGACTAAATTACAACAACCACTACTGTTCTTCTTCTTGGCTTTGGGAAAACATCAGTGTTTGTTATTAAACATATAACCAAACTGGGTAAAGGTAAATGTGAATGACCATAAATTGGTTATTGATTCGCTCAATGCTACACAAAACAATGTTTCTTTGGCCCTCAGCTGTACCCAGGCTCAACTGTGGCTGCAGTCAGTTGCTGCCTCTATTATAAGAGAAGGTAAAGAAGGCACTTTTCCTACTGAAATATGGGAAATAATTTGGGACAATGCCACTGACTTTGAAAGAGAATTCCAGTCCTGGTGGAACTTAGTGAATTTTACTTACAACCCCATTACAAACACAGCCACAGCTTTTGTGTTAACCATATGTAATGCCTCAGTGCATTTGATATTCCCTATCATTGCATTAGGCTTGAATCATGATGGAGCTATTCTCTACCCTTCAGAGCATAGGGAATGGGCCCAGTCAGATTGGTGAGAAATGGCAAACTGTTAACTTAGAATCCTGTATTGTCTGAAAACAACAAGGGTTTATCTGTGAAAGTAATGCCGTTATAGCTCAAGATATTTGTCTGTACACTAAGTAAAATATCTGTCATTTTGAAATTCATCCTAACGAGGGTCCAGAAACAGTCTTTATATATATAGGTAATGGTTGTGCATGCTTTAGAACTACTTGTGATATGGTATTTGTCGAAAATGTAGTAGTAGATACTAAAAATCATTCAAATTTTTGTGCTTGCAATTTTAATAAAATCACAGGATGTGATTTTTCTTATAAAGCTCCAGTTACCTCTCATTACCTTTTGCAATCAAATTACACACTGATTCACAAACTATCACCTACTCCCATTGGAATGAACCTTACTTTGGTAAAGCAATTGTTGCTTCACCAGGACATAATAGAAATTTTGGAAAAGATCAAGAAAGATGGGCAGAAAACCCTGATAACTGTTCATCATAATGTGAAAGAACTGCATCGTTTTATAGAAAGGGTCAGAAAAGATGTCGAGCACGGGAGGTGGGATACTCTTTTTGGGTGGTCACCTACTGCCACAAGTGCCTTGAACAAATGGTGTCATCCCATCATTGTCCTTTTGATTTTAGTTTTAATTGGTTTTCTTTTATCAGCAATTTTATTCATTATGAGCTGGAGAATGATGAAACAGTTAACACGGTTGATGATGTCCATAATTAATGCTCATAACCTGGCAGATGTCCTCTCCCCTATGGACATCCCCAAGGCTATTGACACAAGGCGATTATAAAATTTGAATGTATGTTTTGAAATTATTTCCTTTTGTAATCTTGTGAAAAAAACTTTTGATTATTTGTGATTAGTTTTGAAAGAATTATTTTAATTAACACTGATTATTATTATTATTATTTCAAATATTTATGATCTGTTTAATAATTAGATATTTGTTTATTGTTTCCTTTTCCTTTTCTACTTTTCCTTTCCCTTCTTTCTCTATCTCTCTCTCTACATGCTGTCTCTGTTCTTCGGGATATACTACCAATGCTGACGAGTCCTGAAGACTTTGCAAGGACACTATGAAGATCCCTTAAAGACAATCATGAGTCACGGGGTGATGTAAGAGTCGGTCTGAAGTTCCCCTCATTTGTCCCATGATCGTCATAAGGACCCCGAGGACCCCACTGCAGTTCTGGCCTGCTCGAGGTGGATGCTTGCCAATTGTCTGCAGATGCATTTTCCTGTGTCACCACGGCACAGTACACTGGCTTTGAGCAGTGTAATGGCAGTTCTGTACCTGGCATTTCTACCCGCTTCATGGTCTTTGCTTCACGACAATAGCCTATGAATTTCCCCACCTCTTGGCCAAGTGGACTTTCTGGGGTAACTTTGGTGGTCCCCCACAGAAGATCCCTCATTTGCTCCACAACCACAGCGACAGATGGAGATCAAAGCCCCCTCCCAAGGACTGAGATTGAGACCTCTGTACAAAGCCCCTCTCAAGGACTGAGACAGGAGACCCCTACAACCCTAGTACGGGGGGTGTGGGGCTGACTTGACCAAAGCGAGATGTTTGCCTGCACGCGTGGTCGTTGGACCAAGAAGACAATGGCTCTCGCTTACTGCTGAGAACATGGACTACCTGTTCTCCCTCGGTGGCTTCAATCGGGTTATTCTTATAATCTGTTCTCCCCACAATGGAGGACTATAATAAAAACCCCTGAGTAAACCAGAGATTTTGAGAGAGACTCTCCCCAATGTGAAAGGCGCACCCATCAACAGGAACACCAGGATTTCATCTCCACCTTCAGTAGCTATATCCCCTTTTCCCTCTCTCTCTCTGTCTCTTTCTCTCACTCTTCATCCCTCCATCACATTTGCTATGGTCAACCAATAAAAAGTGCATTTGTTTTGATTCATAGTGAAATCCCCTTTGTGCTGTGTTTTGCACTCTGAGATCAGTAAATGAACCATTACGACCCCCACTTGTATGAGCAGATCGTAATAAGAGGCAGCAGGATCATGGAGTGCAGGCCCTGGCCCTGCACAGACAGCACAAGAGTGGCAGCCTGGGCATCCTGTTGGAGCAATGTCCAAAGTCTCCTGGAGCTGCAGCAGCCTCAGAGCTGTGAACATTGCAGTGGCCACAGAGCTCTGGGGAAAGGTCCCGGCCCTGGCTTGGGGCTGGGCCAGAGCCCAGGGAGCAAAGCAACTTGCAGCTGCTGCCGCAGAGCAGGGAAGAGCAGGAATTGCTGGCTGGGAGAGACTCTTGCCAAGGGTCTGCAGCACCAGGACACAGGCCATGGCTGGACACTGCTTGGGGCCAGGGTGAGCTGGGATGTGGGGATGGACTTGTTCCCTGGGAGGGCGGTGGGGCCCTGGCAAGATCCAATGTAAACTGAGAATTAAAGTCTGAGGGGTTTAGTGATAGTTGGGAGAGGTAGGGATGATGAAATGAGGGGCAGTGGAATGGACCAACACTTGCCAATATTACTCCAATTCAAATGCTGTAATCAGGCTAGAAATAGAAATAAAGGAAGGAGGAGAAAAGATATTGAAGAAATGCAAGCTTAAATTGAAAAATTGAAAAATTTGAAAGCATGTGAAAATCAAAAAGTCAATGGGCTGACAAGAAGTGCAGGGAGAGGGAGGGAAGCTTGCCCAATTAATCTTCATTGAAATCACAAGTTTACATTTCCTTTCCTGAAAGGAAGTATTTTCTCTGAAATCTTGAAAATAGAGGACAAAGTCTAACTCAGGAAAGGAGATATGATGAGAAACAGTGCAAATGAAAACCAAGAAAATTTGGAACCGGAGTGAGAGAGGCCACATGGACTGAGATGAAATGACGGGCAGTGAAAAGGACCAA
>JANEHK010001000.1:3064-15669 GCA_025960845.1 Tachycineta bicolor | reverse complement strand
GAGGCCCCAGGGCTGCAAGGGTCACTTGTCCCCTCCTGGCCTCAGTGCCAGGGCCAGCAGCCATGGCCAAAGTGCTGCAGGAATTGGCTCTGTCAGGGCCTTTCAGCTGCTGCCCATCCCTGTGCCCTCTCCAGCCCAGGCTGTCCTACGGTGTCCATGCCCTGTGCCTCTGTCCCTGCAGG
The DNA here is from genome assembly GCA_025960845.1 of Tachycineta bicolor. Lineage (NCBI taxonomy): Eukaryota > Metazoa > Chordata > Aves > Passeriformes > Hirundinidae > Tachycineta > Tachycineta bicolor. The sequence goes on along the minus strand of JANEHK010001000.1, from coordinate 15,487 downwards.
CTGTCGTCATCCCCCGGCTGCCCCACCTCGCTGGTCCCTTCCTCTGCTGACAGCTCTGCGTCCTGCCTGCCTCTGCCTGGGCACACAGAGCCTTGGGCTGCTCCAGACTGCTCAGGACATGTTGTACCCCAGCCCTACTTTGCGAGAGAAATTTCTTTCTCTTTGTGCTCAGTCCGGATTTTCCCAGCTGCCCTTTGCATTATTTTTTTCTTTCTCTAGTTATTTTCTGCAGTGTCAAAAAGATCCACCATCTCTGAAACCACCCTTCAAGTATTCCCAAGTCTCTCTTCTTTCCTCATTCTCTACTCCACTGAGCACAGGGTTCATTTTCCCTATGTAATAGTCTTTTGCTTGAGGCCATGGGCACCTGGAAAAGAGGAATGGTTCTTTTCTGTAGGAAGGAAACCATAGAACCTCATTGTTTTGAAGGCAGATGAGAGGCACTCACCAGAGGCCAAGGCAAGCCAGACCTGTTTGTCCAAAGCAACTTTTTTTTCTGAGAGCAACCTTTGGATAGATGGGGAGTTCAGAGGTGGATTTCCATTTCAGCCATGGGTGCCTGTACCAGAATGACAATTCTTCTCCACAGGAAGGAAAGGGCAGAGCCCCAGTGTTTCAACGGCTGATTAGAGGCAGCCCCAAGGAGGCTGAGGTCAATGCCAGCAAGATCTGTTTGTCTTGGCTGCTTCTGTCTGGTAGCAATCCTTAGATAAAAGAGAATTTGGGAGGTCAAATTCCAGTTCTGTCCATGCGTGTCTGGACAGGAAGAACAGTTCTTTTCCATAGGAAGGAGCCCTGTGTTTCAAAGGCAGATGCATTGCTGCGGGCCATGCCAGGATGTCCTGACAGTAGCAGCTCGCAACTCCTAGAAACAACTGTGAGTATGCTGTTTTGATTTTCTTCCTGAATATGTCATCACTGAGGTGTTACCAACAACTCTAATTGCTCAAGCAGCTTGTCCATCTTCAGAGCAATCAGAGATTTGCTCTGCTGGACATGGTAGAAGCTTCCAGCAGATTCTCACAGAAGCCAACTCTGTGGCCTCTCCCGCTACCAAAAACCAGGCCATGTAAAACAATACAGCCTCAGAGTGTCATAATGGTCTCCAGAACTTCATGAGGCCCCTCAGTGTCACAATGGTCTCTTTTGGCTCCCCAGTGTCAGAATGGCACCTTGGATTCATGAAGCCCTGAAGTACAGAATGGTGCCTTGATTCCCTTGGGCCCCTCACTGTTACAGGAGTTCTTAGTTCCATGGAGCCCTGTAGTGTCACAATGGCCCCTTGGTTCCATGAGGCCACACAATGTCATAATGGCCCCTTGGTTCCAATGGGTCACAAAGTGTCATAGTGGTCTCCATGGTTCCATAAGAGCCCACGTTTCCATGGACTTTTGGTTCCATGAGCTTTTGCACTGCCAACAACAGTTTCCTTTGGTTCCACAGTGTCACAAGGGATCCTTTGTTCAAGGAGGTTCATTAGTGTAACATGGACATCTTGATTCCATGAGGTTCTGTGGGGTCACAATGGACCCCTTGGTTCTGAGGCCCTCCTGTGTAACAATGGAGCCACAGTTCCATGAGGTTCTGTAGAGTCACCATGGTCTCTCCGGTTCCACAAGGCCTTGCTGTGCCCCAATGGCACCTTGGTTCCATGAGGTTCCGTACTGTCAACAATGATCTCCTTGGTTCCACAGTGTCATAATGGACCCTTGGTTCCAAGAGGTGCCTGGTGTCCCACAGCCCCTCACAGACTTTTAGAGCCCTTCCTGGCCCCTCACAAACCTTCAACTTCACAGGCCCTTACAAACACTTTATGGCCCCTCACATGACCTCAGAGCCGCTCAGATCCCCTCAAAGCCCCTCACAGCCCTCATGGCCCCTAACATCCTATGACAGCCCCTCACAGTCCCTCACATCCCCGCAGATCCCCTCAAATGCCCTCAGATCCCCTCAGCCCCTCACAGCCCCAGGCATGGGCTCCTCCCAAAGGAGAAGGGGTCGGCCCTGCTTGTTCTCCTTTCATTTCGGTCCCTTCACAGCCATGAGTAAAGAAAGGCTGAAATGGAGCCTTTCCCCAGCGTTCCCCTCGGGGTTCATTGAGGCTGAAGCTGTGTGCTGGCGCTGGCCCCAGCGCGAACATCCCTGCAGCCGCCCAGGCCTTTGCTGTCCCCCCGTGTCCATTCCCTGTGCCCGAGTCCCGCCCGGCTCTGGCAGCAGCAGGAGCCGCAGCGCAGCGGGCGCCGGCCCGGCCCAGCCGGGGCTCCCGGGCAGGAGCAGCAGCAGCGCCGGCCCCTTCCCACCTGCTCCTGCCTCGGCTTCCAAGGGCTTTTTCCAGCTGAATGCTGGAGTAGGGCAACAATCACCCACAAACAGCCCTGATTCCTCAGGGCCCGGCTGTGCTGCCCTGACCCAGCCTCCAGAGAAAGAAAGGATCGGGTTCCAGCGCTGTTTTCAGCACTGTTTTACTCACCCTGAGGCGACAGCAGGAGGCTGCTGCTGCCTTTGCCTTGGGAACTGTAGATCATGACTGCCCTTACCCCTCTTTTGGCTGCCACTTTAATTCTATCCATAAAACTGCAATTGCCTTTTTTGATCAGTGCCACCCAGCGTGCTTTCACAACAGGAAACTCTGGCATCATGAGTAGCAGATCCTAAAATGTTCACAAGTCCCTGAGCACAAAGTAGAGGAGAATTAAAGCCACACAGGCCACATTTGCAGCACTCAAACACAGCCCTGTTACTTCTGCTGAAATAGAATCAACTGACAGAGACCATCACAGAAATTGCTTCTGGAGTGCCAAATATAATGAAAAAAATCCAGCAGGAGAAATAGAAAGCAGAATTTTTTGACTCGCTTCATTGCTTCCTCTGAGCAGCAGCACAAAGTGGAGATGCCCAGAGGTATTTCCAGCTGCTGCTGATCCCACTTGGAGGCCAGCCTGCTGCCCAGTCCCAGCAGGAACCTGAGCCCTGTTGGTGGAGTTCCTGCAGTGTCGGGAGCTCAGTGCATCTGGGGCCAGGCCCAGAGGCCCAGGCACGGCCGCCGATTGTGGGGCAGGGGTGCAGGCAGAATGTCCTGCGGCCCAAACCGTCTGCTCCTACCACACAGTGCCCATGGGTTCCCATGGAACCATGCCAGGAGCAGCTGCTGAGGTCAGAAGCCGTGGCAGCCACCACCCTGCTCCAAAGGCCCTTGGCAGGGTAGGCTCCTGCCCTGGCTCTGTGTGCCAGGAGCCGGCAGCGCTGGGTGCAGGGAGCCCAGGGAGGGCACAGAAATGCTGGGCTGAGAAATGCTGGGGGGACAGCGAGAGGGGCGTGTGCAGCCGGCCAGGGCACAGGAGCAGCACACACAGGGGCACAGCCTGCAGGACAGATGGCCAAGGGCTGGGCAGGGCTGGCAGGGCCACAGGCACCCAGGCCTTTGTCCCCTGGGCTCTGGCAGCACCTCTGGAGGCCCCACAGAAGGAACTTTCCTTTCAGGGGCTGCACTTTGGTCCTCCCTGGACCCTCCCTGAGCAGGCTGGCAGGGGTTGCAGTTTGATGACATTTGTCCTTGCTGCCCCTCCCATCCCACTGCCCCACAAACAGCCCTGAGGCATCCGTGAGGGACAGGCCCTGCTGTGCCAGGCCTGGGCTCAGGGCTTGGCCTTTCTGCTTCCTCCAGCCAAAACCCAGGCCTTGCTGAGCCCTGCAGTTCCTGCTGCTGTGCCCCAAGCTCGCTTGGCTGGTGTTGGAAAGGGACTTGAGGTACCTCGATCCCCTTGGGTGGCGCATGGGAGAAAAGAATACACTTCTCAGGAGGATGGAGAACAAACTTTTAGTTGCAAACTTGAGAGAATCAGGTACTTGGGAAATCTTAAAGCAACATGGAATTACAGTAAATCACTTCAGAACGCACTGACTGAGCAAACTCTAACCTGTCAAACTTCCAGTTCTCCAGATATTAAGAAGAGGAATTCAGGAGAGGAGAGAGAGGGAGAGAGAGATCTACAGTCGCCCTTGGATCCAGCACCATCTCAGCTGCTGTGAGCTCCGGGGCCGTGGGACGTGTCAGTGTCACATCCTCACCTGCACTGGTCCGTCTCACAGGTGGGGTTTTTGGGGTGCCAGGGGCTTGGCAGCCACTTTGGGACTGGACCAGAGGCTGCAGTGTCTGGGGCTGGGACAGTGACCACCCCACCTACGCAGAACTTGCCCCGGCTCCCAAACACACACTGGAGATGTGTGGGGCCATTCATCACTTCTCTGCTCTACAGCACCAAGGCAATGGACTCTGGCTGCAGCTCTGAGCTCGTGCCCAAGGCAACCTCCCCTGGCAATGTGGCTCCATGGAGCTGCTCTCAGGAAATCCCCCAAGAATTCCCCTCAGTAACTTCCTTAAGAACCGGCACCCCTTCCCATCATCATCATCCCCAGACTTTGGATGTCTTATTCCAGACCCCACCCCATCACCTCAATCCCAACCTAAATCCATCCCACCCCTGCCATCCCAAGCCCTATTTCCCCAATTTCACACCACCCAAACCCCATCCCACCCATCCTGTCCCACCCATTGCCCACCTCACTCCTCCTGGTTTTCACCCTACTTCACCTACTTCACCCATTCCCCTTCCAACCCCATCCCTCCCTGAGGGGCTGTGTAATCAAGTAATTTTTTTGGTGAGATTGTGTAGTTTTAGCATGAAGTGGTTTTGAGGTGACAGATCAAACCCTCTCATCTCTTTGAGTGCCCAGAAATGGAGACCACCACACCAAATACCCCACAAACCCCCAAATCCTCCCCAGTATCTGCCTGAGTCCCAGATTGCCCTGAAACACTAGTAAAACATGAGGTTTTAGATGCCTTTGATGAATTTGTTGATTTTTATCCCCAGTTTTGTCTGGTTTAAAGGGATAAAGATGAATCAAAATAATATAAGGGATCACCAAAGAAAAGGACCACCAGCCCAGTGTCTTTCCAGTGTGGATCACTGGGAATGTAGGTCACCAATTCTCTGGCCTGTGTGGGTCTTCTGAAGCAGGAGTAAGTTGGAGCACTGCACAAAGCTCTTCACGCACCTGAGGCACTCTTAGGTCTTCCCTTACCGGTGTCTCTGTTGGTGTCTGCTCAAGTGAGAGCTCCTGGACAAGCTCTTCCCACAAGCGGGACATGTGTGGATCCTCAGGTGGCGGATCAGGTGGGACCTTACGCTGAAGTTCACCCCATATTCCCCACACTCGTCGGGCCTCTCCCTGGTGTGGATCATTTGGTGGATGACCAGTTGGAAGCTCTGGTGGAAGCCCTTCCTGCATTCCCCACATCTGCAGGGCATTTCCCCAGTGTGGATATGCTGGTGAATGATGAGGCTGGAGTTGTGCTTGAAGCCCTTCCTGCAGCTGGGGCCGTGGAAGGGCCTCTCCTCTGTGTGAATCTGCTGGGGCAGGAGGAGACTGGAGCTTCTCTGAAACCTCGGGACATTTGTCAGGTCTCTCCCCAGTGCGGATCTTTTGGTGGATGATCAGTTTGGATCTCTGGTTGAAGCTCTTCCCACATTCCTCACACTGGTAGGTTCTCTCCCCAGTGTGGATCCTTTGGTGGCAGATCGGGTAGAAGGTCTGGCTGAAGCTCATCCCACATTCCTCACACTGGTAGGGCTGTTCCCTGGTGTGGATCCTCTGGTGGCGGATCAGTTTGGATCTCTGGTTGAAGCCCTTCCCACATTCCCCACACTTATAGGGCCTTTCCCCAGTGTGGATCCTCTGGTGGCAGTTCAGGTGGGACCTCTGGCTGAAGCTCTTCCTTCATTCCCCGCACTCGTAAGGCCTCTCCCCAGTGTGGATCTTTTGGTGGATGACCAGTTTGGATCTCTGGTTGAAGCCCTTCCCACATTCCCCACACTTGTATGACCTATCCTCAGCGTGGATATTCTGGTGGTGGATCAAGTGGGAGCTCTGGTTGAAGCTCTTCCCACATTGTTCACACTGGTAGGGCCGTTCCCTGGTGTGGATCCTCTGGTGGTGGATCAGGATGGAGCTGTGGCTGAAGCTCATCCCACATTCCCTACACTCGTAGGGCCTCTCCCCAGTGTGGATCCTCTGGTGGCAGATCAGGTGGGATCTCTGGCTGAAACTCTTCCCACATTCCCCACACTCATAGGGCCTCTCTCCAGTGTGGATGTGCCGGTGGGTCACAAGGGTGGAGTTGTGCTTGAAGCCCTTCCCACATTCCCCACACTTGTAGGGCCATTCCCCAGTTTGGATCACCTGGTTCTGGATCAGCTGGGAGCTCTGGCTGAAGCTCTGTCCATCTTCCCGGCACAGGCTGCGTCTTCCATTCTCCAAGCGAGCTGGGATGGGTTTGGAACCCCTCCTCATGCAGGATCTCTGGGGCTTTTCCTTCCCATTGGATTCCTGTGCCATGGAGCTGCCCAAAATGGCCTCTTCCACAAGGTTCTGCCCTCAGGATTTGTCCTCCTGGGTCTCCATCCTCAGCTCCTTGTCTGGGGGAGGAAGGACAAGGACAGGATGGGATTTGCCTCTGTGCCAGAGGGAAGGGGAAGGAGATCCCCCCAGTGCATCCCCGGCAGGATGGCGTCGGCAGCGGGGTTGTCCTGCAGCCAGGGGCCATGCTGGGCTGGGAGATGGAGAAGGAGAGAGACGAAAAGGAACAGTGACTTCCTCCTCACCTGCCTGGCTGTCCTGGAGCATCTTCATTGCAGCCTAAACAAAAAAATTAAAAACTAAACTAAAAATGCAGTAGCAAAATAAAAAAATGCTGACAGAGTCAGAATACAACCTGTCCCCCAGTAAGTCAGCGTGTTGCTTGCAGTCCAATCAAATCGTGGCTCAGTCCTCCTGGAGTGACAGATGTGGTTTTGTTGAAGCAATGATCTTGTAGAAGGGTGTAGTTTTCCTCTGAAGGTCCCGTGGTGGTGTGGATGGCTCTGGTCTTCCTCTGGGAATCCAGTGGAAACTGGCTGCTCCTGGTGTTTAAATCTCAGATTATATCCAGGTGGGAATGCTTGGCTCCTCCCTCTGGGTGGAGCATCTCACAATGGGATGATGTATTTTTATCAGTCATGCAGTGAGAGACAATGGCCCATTAACAGAAGATGTCTCCCTGGAGGGAGGATGGGTCATGGAAGAGATCAAGAACACTGCCCCATCTGGTTTTAACAGCTGGGCCATTAACCAAAGATATCGCCCTGGAGTTATGAGAAATGGGTCATGAAAGAGTTTTTACTTGGATCGCCAAGGGCAACTGGGAGAACTGGGAACACACGGGAGGAAAGTGGGAGCAACTGGGAGCAACTGGGACCATGCTGGGGCAAACTGCATCATAACAAGGAATGACTGGCAGTGACTGGGCTCATTCTGGGAGTGCTGACAAAACTGAAAGCACACAGGGTGGGGGCAACTATGCTGATACTAGAAGCAGCCTCTTCTGGCACCAGGACCACTGAACCCCTTTCCAGTGAAACATGAACTTCAAAGGAATTAAGGATTCTAGAAAAGGTAAGGTTTTAGCTACAGATAAGCTTTGCCTGAATTAGTTAAAGTAGATAGATAGATAGGCTGTGCTGGAAATAATTAGGAGTCAATGGTTAGTTGAAAGGAAATGAATCTAAAATAGCTATCCCAGATCTAAATAACTAATTGCTTGTAATTTTTGTATTTGTTTAGCTGTGTTTATAATGAGAAACAGAAGAAACTGGTAAATAGATCTAAGAACACAGACAACGGTAAATCTTCTAACATCCCATTGAAACAGTCACGGAAACAGAAAACTGGAGTTCTAGCAGGTTCCATTTGTCCTGTTAGCCATTGAAAAGGTTGAATGTTAAGAATGAGGAAGACTCTCCTGGCTTCCTCTTTTTACGACCCTTCCCCATAAAAGAGACCACTGACCTAATTCAAAAAACAAACTATGCATGCTTAATGGCCTTTTATCTAATTATGATACGAAGCAGAGGATGCCAGGCATTAGTGTTATGAATATGTATTAGCATTTTGGGTATTCAACACCTATGTAAATAAATAGAGTCTGTAATCACTTGTAACTTTGCAGTGCATATTAGCAAGTGATCCCGTGCAGCTGCCCAGCACTGCATTAAACCTACACTTTCCAACTCTATCCTGTTAGAGAGTCTTTTGTCCATCACAGTTGGGTATTGATATTAGATCAATATCCATATTTTAATAAATCACCCATCATCCCGCCCCTCCAGCCCTAGCACCCCTCGCCGGGGTCTCAGCAATCCCAGGTGTCCTCCACTCTTGGGGGCCCCGCTTTGGGGCTCTGGGGGTCTCCTCTCTCAGGGGTCCGGCTTAGGGAAACTGCAGCTTTCCTGAGGCTCCCCAAACCTGGTGTCACTGTCCCCCACCAGTCCTGTGCAGTCTCCACATGGCACTGGCAGAGCTCGGAGGGCCCGGCTGGGGAAGCCCAAACCCCCTGTGTGGGCACCCACATCTGCCACGGCTCTGCCACCACCACTGCCACTGGGACCCCCAAAAACCCCCCCAAGGACCCCCCAATGTCCCCCTGAGGGGCATCTGCAGCTCGGCTTTGGAGCCCTGCAAACTCCAATAACTCCCCTGAAACAAGGCAGAAAAGAACTTTATAACAACAGTTGTTAGAGTAGTATGTATTTTTAATAGACATTGAGGTGCATGGGGATTAACTTCACTAAAGACATGCGTGAACACTAGAGAGCTTGCCTCTCTTATTATTCTTTGAGGTCTTCTATATGCATGGCATTGCACAATCTGCCTTATACATATTTATTCTCTGGCCTCACTCATCCTCACTTTCTATGGTAATTAACTCCTCTTGGTACATCCTCTTGGGCATACTTAGTTCATCATGGTGGTCTCCGAGGGTCTCTAGAAGATGAAAGAAATGGAGTCTTCCTCAGTGAAGTCTTCACCTTCATTTTTTTTTTTTTTTTTTTTTTTCTTTTTTGCATGCTTTGGTCCTTTTGGCAGTTTTACAAGGCAAGACGTCAGTTTCTGCTGGCTGAGTCTGTGTTTTTCTCTTTCTTTGCATTTTTTACTCTGCTATCTTTTCATGTTTAGGTTAGTCTTTCTTGTTATCACTGAGGGGTTCTGATGTTTGTACTGCTTTGAAATATGTAAACACGCACAGCACTCCATATTCACTAAATGCCTTTTAAAATGTACAATACCTTCTATAATACAGTGTATGCTCTTAAGTTTCCTATAAAGATTAGCTGGAATTTTCAAGCCTCTGTCTCATGCCCTCTCTTTTCTATAGACCTAGTAAAATCTTTTACTACTACTGGGGCATCTCTCTAGGTTTAACTCACTATCTTAATAATTCTCTTTTAACATTATCCTAGGTGTTTTAGATAATGAGGTTAAAATTGCTACTCACTTTAACATCCCCTAGTTCTATATGAATACAATAGACATTATTAAATTTATACTAAGTAATATCAGAAAAATAATGATGGGGGGACATAGGGTGTTGAAGATTCTAGTTGCATTTAGTGACTATCTAAAGAGTGCATCCAACAAGAGTTGTGGCTTGTGTCTTGCTTTACTTTTTGCAGAACTCTCCTTATTTCTTTTGTATCATGTTGGACAGTTACTACAGGTTTTTTTCTGTTCGCTTGAATTTCTTTTACAATTTTCTTCAAATCTTCATGCTTTATTAATTGCTTTACTAGCCTTAGGTTTATTCTAATATGAGTGGCTAACAATTAGTGATAGGTTTTATAATGAGACTTGATTAACAGGTGGGATATAACTGGCGCTAAATATGAAAAGTTGTACCTGACAATCTTAACAAAATTGTAGATACAGAAATTAGAATGACTTTTTGCAGGTAACGATAGATTATTTCTACCTTGTCCTTGGTTACAGTGTAAGATGTGCCCAAAGTATGTATTCTATCACCATCTACATGAGCTGTTGAAGCTAGGTTGTGCAGTGTTTCCCTTGCCCCCTGCCTCCAGACTACCTTCTGTTAATGGGCCATCAATGCCCTGCTGCATGACTCATAGATAACTCCCTCCAGGAGCTATCTCTGTTTAATGGCAATCAAGGCCCCATTGCAAGACTGATAAAATGATATCAGCCCATTGTGAGATGCTCTGCCCAGGGGGAGGAGCCAAGCATTCCAACCTGGATAGAATCTGGGATTTGGGACAGCACAGGCAGCCTTACCCACTGGATTCCCAGAGGACAAGAGCTACCAGACCTTTCTGTGGGATCACTGCTCCAACCAGACCACTTCATCTGGACTGCTACCACCACCACAGGGAATCAGGTTGTATTCTGACTCTGTCAGTGATCTTTTGTACTCTTACATTTATTTTATTTTACCTTTTATTTTCACCTCCTATTAAATTGGGTTTTTTTCTGACTTGGAGTATCTCATTGGTTTTGCTTTCAAGCCAGCACCTCTAGGCATCTCTTTCACCTACTTTCTCTGTTAGAATTGACCAGTCCCTCCTCTCTTTGATCACTAATTTGGTCAAATAAGACTAAAAAGCAATGATCCCTTGCAACATGGTGATCTACTCAGTATATTTCACATCTTCCCATTTATTAGGAATCAAGACTTAATTCTGACATGTAATAAATACAGTCTTTCAGCTATAAGAGGCAGAGGACAATTTCCATTGAAATTGCCTCATTAATATTTATTTTTCTTCAGAGTGGCTCATGAACTGTTTCAAGTTTGGATAAGCAATTAATGCCTCGGTAACGCTAAAACATAGGGAAAAAATGATTGTGAGCAAGCAAATAATGGCTTGCTTAGGGACACAGCAGTCTCTGCATTTTTAGAAGAGAATTTCATTACATTTTTTGAGTTTTAAGAAGCAAACAAAGAAAAAAAGGCTTTATATTCTTAGAAGTGTCATATATAATTATGCAAGTGTTAATGTGAAAATCTACAGAGTGTCAAGCCTAATGATACATGTAGTTGTGCAGGTTTTTTGCCAAATATTTAGGTGCAAAAGACTGGACAGGTTGGATTGCACCGTGTGCAATTTGTCCCACAGGATTAACTATGGAACACCAGATATATTTCTATAAACACAGCTATGATTGATTCTGATCAGATTTAGACAGAAAGATTTATTCACCCCACAGAGTAAATAAAAAAGAGTTATTTGCTCCACAGTATAGAAGTTATAAAAATTATAGAATATAGTGCTCTTGGAAGCAGTTTTGAAGTAAACAGGGCCTTGCTGGAGCTGTTTGAGCCCATTGCAGGCAGAGCCTCCTGCTCCAGCAGGAACTGCCTTTCCTGTGCCAGGACCAGGGCAGATCCCGCTGCAGGAAAAGCCCCAGGCCAGCCCCAAGACAGTGAAGGCCTCGGGCACAAGTGCAGAGTGCCGTGCTGGGAGCTGTGCCAGGGAGAGCCTGAGGCACCAAAGGCACCTTGGCAGCAGCAGCTGCTTCCAGGCCATGGCCAGAAGCCTCCCTTGGCAAGGCGGCCTGGTGGCCAGCACTGCAGAGCTGCTGCTCCAGGGCTCATTTCTGGATGGGCTCTGCCCCAGCCCACAGAGTGTGACCTCAGCCCTGACTCTGTCCCAGCCACTGTGCCTGAGCCCTGCAAAGCCTAAAGGTCACCTGTGCCAGCCTGGCTCTGTCAGCCCCTGGGGCAGGGCAGGGAAAGGCCAGAGAAGGGGCTGGCTTTGGCTGCTGCATGTGGGCTCCAGCAGAGACAAGGAGGAGTCCAGGAAGTGGATGGAGTCCAGTGAGCAGCCCCTTCTCCCCATGCAATCCTGGAATGCTTTGGATGGGAAGAGCTCTGCAGTGCTCATCTCATCCAAACCCCTGCCATGAGCAGGGACATCTTTGACCAGATCAGGTTGTTCATAGCCCTTTCCCAGCTGGAGTTGAATGTTTCCAGGGATTGGGCATTGCCCACCTCCCCGGGAACCTGTCGTGCTGTGTGACCAACCTCATCATCAAAAATGTCCTCCTTATCTCCCCTTTTCTGAACCTCCCTTCCTTTAGTTTAAAACCACCACCCTTTGTCCTATTGGGACAGGCCCCACTAAAACCTTTGTCCACCACTGCATTTCCAATCAGCCGGGTTTCCAAGGCAATTCCACGACTGGTGGCCCAGGTGTGGTGTCCCAGGGAGGGCTGCCATGGAAGCAGTGCCCAGCACTGCCCCTTTCTGTCTGGCTGAGCTGGCCTTTGGCCCTGGCAGTGGCGTTTGCTGCTGGTTCCGCGGCGCCTGAGCAGCCAGCGCGGCACAGGGCAGGTGGCCATGGCACAAGCCCCCAGCAAGGGATCCCCTCTGGCTCTGGGCAGTGACACCAGCCCTGAGCAAGGGGCTGGTGCAGTGGTGTCAGTGCAGTGCCCATGGCCACAGCCCCTTACAATGGCCCAGGGCAGGTTGGGATGATGATCCACCCTCACTCCTGGCCCAGGGCAGGGCTGCAGGGCCCTTCCCCACAG
>JANEHK010000999.1:0-15694 GCA_025960845.1 Tachycineta bicolor | reverse complement strand
TTTGTGGATCTGGCAGAAGATTGGCTTTTTGGGTTTCCACCCCTCATGCTCAGTGACCAGACCCACTGTCCGTTACAGTTGTTTTTCAGGTTAGAAATATGCAAACAAAAGATAAAGAATGAGAAACAAAGGGTTTGTTTATGTTACATCTATGGGAAAGGTAGAAAACTGCTCCTAATATTGTACAGTAACGAAAAGATCTGACTCCATTATGAATTTCAAGAAGGCTAATAAGAAAGCTCAGAAAAACCAGGGTAACATCTCACCCTTTTAACTTTAAAAAAAGAAAAAACAGAAAAAGAAAAATGAACAATTTTACAAAGGGAATATATACAAATTCAATCGCTGTCTGTGGAGGGATCATCAGAGTAATCACTCGAGGATTCTTCCACTTGGTGGTTTTCAAGTTGATCACGGCTTCCACCTTGCCTGTCAGCTGAATTCTGCCTCTGTGGTCGCAGGTCAGGACAGACGCACTTTGAAGGTAGCCAGCATGTCCCAGTGTCTGTGGACACACACGCATACCCTCACCCCATAGCGATTAGGTCATAAGGTCCTTCCCATTGCTTGGTGACTAAATTCCGGACCCGTACCTTCGCTCGAGGCTGTTGCTCACCGTCCGAAGCCTGCAACGAGAGATGATGGTTCAAAATGACAGGATTATTTGAGTTCTGCGGCACCGTAAGGTGATTGATGGTGTACAAAGCCTTTGCCAACCGACTGTGTGGGGTTTCACCCTGCATTCCCCGTTTCTGCTTCTGAAGAACACGTTTGAGTGTACCACGATTGCGTTCTACAATCGCCTGTCCCGTCGGAGAATGAGGGATGCCAAAGTTATGTGACACACCCCATGACTGTAGGAACTGCCGTACCTGCTGCGAGGCATAAGCAGGACCATTGTCGGTTTTCACAGCAGAAGGTATGCCAAGAACAGCAAAGGCCTGCCTCCAGTGGGCAATGACATCTCGGGCTTTCTCTCCTATGTGAGCAGAAGCCCACATCGCAGAGGAGAACGTGTCCACCGTGACATGCACATACTTGAGCTGGCCGAACTTGGCGACCTGGGTGACATCGATCTGCCAAAGCTCCAAGGCTTTAAGGCCTCTGAGGTTAACCCCTGCCGGCAATGGCGCACCAAGGGCATGACAGTCGTCACACGACTCGACAATTTCATGAGCCTCAGTGCCTGTCAATTGGAACTGCTTCTGCAGCGTATGCGCATTTTGGTGGAAAAACCCATGCGATGCCTTGGCCTGCGCGAGCACGTCAGGCTGAGGGGTTACCCACGCTGGGTTAGCCAACTTGTCAGCCCTTGCGTTACCTTCCGCTACAAATCCTGGCAAATTAGTATGACTCCGTACATGCAGAACATAATATGGATGAACTCTGGCCTGAATTGCACACCACAGGGCCTTCAGTAAATTAAACAAGGCAGGGTTACTGACCTCCTTCAAAACTGAATAACTCAATCGCTGCGCAATGTCGGCGACATAGGCGGAGTCCGTGATCAAATTGAAAGGTTCCTGGGAAAATTTCTCAAATGCCATGACAGCAGCCTTTAATTCAACCAGTTGGGCTGACCCATCCTCATGGCCTTCCAAAACCTGCCACTCAGATCCATCCTGCCAGGTAACAATGGCTTTTCCTGTTTTGCCCGACCCGTCAGTGAAGACGGTGGGACCTTGCACTGGCTCTTGGCTATTTTTGGGTCGTAGAGAAAATTGAGTATTTTTGGCCACTTGCAAAAGCTTGTGCTAGGCAGATGATAAGTGATCTGCCCTGAAAAACCCTCGAGAGCACTTTGTAGCGAAACATTGTTCGCATAGCTCCAATCAAATTCCTCCCTCTGAACCGGGAGTATGATTTTTGAGGGATCTGCACCCATCAATTGCAAACAGCGTTGCCGGCACTTGATTATCAAGCGCGCAATCAATTCAAACAGCGCCGTCGCCGTCTTATGCGGCTGATGAGGCAGGAAGACCCATTCCAAAATGTGCAGATGATCAGTCCAATCATCATTCCATTGGCCGATGATACCTGTAGGATGTAAATCAGGAGTGGTAATGAACACAGTGACATCAATGGAAGGTTCAATGCGGTACACTTGGCAAGCCGAAACAGCTTGCTGAACTTCCTCCAGCACTTTTCGTGCCTCAGGGGTTAATTCACGAGGTGACTTTAAATCAGTGTCCCCTTTCAACAATTCAAACAAGGGAGACAGTTGTGCTGTGGTCAGTCCCAAGTAAGGACGTAACCAAGTGATAACACCTACCAGCTTCTGAGCATCATTCAGTGTCTTCACCGATTGCACAAATTGCACCTCCTGGTGACGGATTGTCCGTTCCAGAATTTTGACCCCCAAATATTTCCAGGGAGGTTGTTGTTGTACCTTTTCCGGAGCTATCTGCAGTCCATGTGAATGCAGAGCATTCAACAACTGAGGCTGTATCCTCAGCAGCTCATCCTGGGTGGGCACAGCCACCAAAATGTCGTCCATATAATGATAGACGTGAGCTTCAGGAAACTGCTGGCGAACTCCAGACAAGGCACGGGCTACATACCATTGGCACAACATTGGTGAATTCCGCATTCCTTGAGGAAGAACTCTCCATTGATACCGCTGTGCGGGCTCTGCATTGTTTATTGTTGGTACCGTGAAGGCAAATTTTGGTCTGTCATCGGGATGCAGAGGGATCGTAAAAAAACAATCCTTCAGATCCACAATGAGGACCGGCCAGTCTGCAGGAAGCATGGTAGGCGATGACATACCAGCCTGCAATGTTCCCATGCCTTCCATCACGGCATTGATCATTCGGGGGTCTTGTAGCAACCTCCATTTCCCAGACTTCTTTTTGATACAAAACACAGGAGTGTTCCAGGGACTGGTAGATGGTTCCAGATGCCTCTGGTCCAACTGCTCCTGTACGAGTTCACGAAGGGCGACTAGCTTGTCATGAGGGAGGGGCCACTGGTTCTCCCAGATGGGTCTGTCCACAAACCACTGTAAAGGAGGCGTGGGACACTCTGCGCCCTTCATCACAGTGGCTTCAATCAAAAATCCGTTCCCAATCGCACACCCCATGTGGCCAAAACATCCCTCCCCCAGAGGTTCTGAAGAATTTCAGTAACATGAGACCAAATTATGGCTGTCTGTCCCTCCGGGTTCATGATGGCCACGGGATTCTGGCTCACGTAGCATTGCTTCGTTCCTCCTAAGCCCGCGATCGGTCTTTGCCAGGGTCAAAGGCCACTGTGGGGGCCAAGCAGCCAGGGAGAGAATGCTCACGTCAGCCCCTGTATCTAGGAGGCCACGAAGGTGAATCTCGGATGGCGTGGCACCAACCATGGACACAGTACACAGCGTCTCAGGACGGTCTTTGGTCAGGACAGCAGTCCAGCGCACCTGAGGTGGCCCTGTAGAGCCAAAGCCACCGTCTCCTCGCAACTGGTCCTCGGTTCTGGAAACAGAAGACTTAAAAGGAACAAGTTGAGCAATTTGTGTGCCTTTTGGGATAGTCAGAGGGGGGGTGGGTGTGGAGACCATTGCATGAATCTGTCCCGAAAAATCCGCATCAATCAGTCCCAGGTGCACTATGATACCCTGAATGGTGGCACTGGACCTACCCATCAAAAACGCGCTCATGCCATCACCCAAGGGACCAAAGGCATCCAGAGGAACCTTGTGTATTTTGTCCGAATCAATCACGACAGACTCGGCTGTGCAGACATCAACACCTGATGAACCGCGGGTGCTGGCTGCAAGCCTGCTGAGCAGATCTCCACTGGTTGGGGCTGAGGCAGAGACATTTGTGTCGTCACATGTCTCGCCTTCGTGCTCCGTGTTGCGTTTCCCGAACTGCCCAATTGCTGACCATTCACATGCACTGTCGCCTTACACGCATTTGCAGCGTGATTCAGCCTTCCACATTGTGCACAATAAAACAAGACAGCCATAGACTTCTGTGCCTTTCTGCCCTGTTTCTTCCTGGCCCGAGCACCCCACTGCTGCTGGTGCCCCCCCTGGGGAACGACCCAAGCAGGCTGCACAGCAGCAGCCACAGCCGGTTTCACAGCCGTAGGCACAGCCGGCTGGACCACCGTAGCCACCGTTGGTTGGACAACTGTAGCCACAGCTGGCTGCACAGCTGTAGGCACGGCAACCACCTGTTGGCTGGAAGGGGATACCTTTGCACAGGCCCCAACCATCTCCGACATGGATGGTTCCCCGGGAAGCGCTTCAATTATCCTCTTGCAAACTGCATTGCAGTTGCCCTGAGCAAGGGACTGAATCATGAGCTTCCTTGTTTTAGGATCACTCACCTGCTTCTCCACAGCAGCCGTCAGCTGTCCTGAGAAGCACAGGAAGGGCTCATCAACTCCCTGGACAATCGTTGCATAGGGCTGCTGTGGAGTAGCCAGCTGTAAGGTCTGCACCAGGGCTGCCATGCCTGTTTGTTGGCACTGCTCCTGGACCAAGGGATCATAACCAGCCTGCCCTTCAGCCCTGGTATAATTGTCTGTTCCCATTAGCATATCGGTATTAACCATACGCCTAGGATCACACCTGACCGTTCCACCGCTCTGGTAGCCAGCTGAGTCCATTTATTCTCAAAGAAGTCATTTTCAACCAGTGGGAGAAGGGCTCGAACCAAGCTCCAAATGTTAAAGGGTGTCAAAAGACTGGCATTAAAATAAGGGAGAACTTGCATCACCTCAGCTGAGCCCAGACCATACTTCCCGACTGCATCACACAGTTCTGTCAAAGCCTGCCAAGCCAAGGGTTGATAGGTGTTATGAGTAGCACCCTGAAGGACAGGAAAGGCCTGAAGACCCTCAGATGAGGCAGCAGCACCTGCCTTATCCTGCCCTGTGGACCCCACAGGGTCAGATGCAGGCACTGGGCTGGGGACTGACTGAACCTCAGGCACTGCAGGTCCCACATCAGCACTCAGTCCTTCAACCTTAGCCTTTACTTCGTCCCAGAACTGGCCGCGGTCTCTTGAGCATACGGTCACCTGACAAGGGGGTAGCGTCCAAGCTGTTGACGATGAGCCAACAGCGTGGGAACTTTTGAGCTTATCGAAGACCGGCCGCATTCCAGCTGTGTCTCCATTCACACTGAACTTAAACATCTCGCCGCCTGTAGCCGCCGCAACGCTCACAGCGGGAAGCGGGGGTGGGGTCGGACTAGCCGCTGGTGTCGGGCCCACCGCATCCGCAGCAGGGCTGGAGCCCACACCAGCGGCTGGAGACTGGTCAGATGCCTCTGCAGTGGGCACACATCCCGGCATGGCTGGGGAGCTTGTGTTGCTTCCAGGCGGAGGCAGCGACCGCGCCTCCTTCCCTGGCGGGGCTGCGTCGGTCCCTGCTGGCAGCCCATTAGAACTGGCTGCATCAGAGCCTCTCCCTGCCCGGCAAGCATCGCCAACAGCCCATGGGGCTGGCACAGGAGGCAGAGTGTCTGGAACTTCCCCGAGAAGGGGTTCCTCGGGGGCCCGGGAGCCTGCGCCCCCCTCCCCCGCCCCATCCCAGAGCGGGGCAATGCTGTCAGCCCGCGCATGGTGGCGGCGCCCACCAAGGGACTGACCGGGGCCCTGCCTCCGGCAGCTTCCCGCGGTGGCGCTGGGGCAGAGGCAGCCAGTACAGCCACCTCTTGGCCTGGGCTGGGTGGCAGGGCGGGGAACTCCATGTCACCCCACCCCATTGGATAGGTAACATTTGTGCGGCAGAACAGACAATGCACAGTGACCTAATCTCGGCCGAAAGAAAGCGGAGCCCGCTTTCCTGGGCCACCCCAACCCACCAACGCCGCAAAGGTATGGAGAGGAGGCGGCCCTGCCCTGCTCTGGCTGTCCTGCGGCGTGGGGGCCGGTGAGACTGGCCCTGGGCTTGGCAGGGCTCTGCCCCTCCTCTGCCCGAGACCAGCGCCAGAACCCGAGGGGGGGGAACCCCCCGCGCAGGAACCGGGGAGGAAGGGGAAGAATCACAAAAGAGCTGAAGTTCAGATTCCGGGTCTGACATAATGACCCCACCTCCCTCCAGCTCTCCGTTCTGTTTCGGACTAGGGCTTTCAGCCTTCGAGCTGTAAGGAGTCAATTTTAACACGGCTCTCTAAAATAATTTCCACTGCAAAAACACTCCTGCAAGTTCTTCCCCATATTCTATATCAAGGGAGTCTAACATACAGTCCCCCAGGAGAAACCACTCCCGTCGACTGAGCACAGACCCTGAAGTGGGAAAGAACCCATGTCGCCTTTCCAATGCAAATAGACTCTGAAGCCCCTCCTGGGATATCTGAGCATCCTTCCGCTCCAAGAGAACTCCCCAAAGTTCCCAAACTAAGGAATCCTCCATGATAAACACAAAACAGGGAAAGAGGGAAAGGAAAAACCTCACCAAATCGTTCGTCCACTTGGGGTCACCAGATGTCACCGAGACACACAAAGCAGTCACACGCAGACAAGATATTTTTGCAAAGCAGAGGTCCTTCCGATCCCAGCTCATTGCTGAGAGAGCAGAGAGAGGAGGAAGTGGACCCCTTTGTTTATTCTTTACTTTTTATACATTTGTGGGTCTAGCAGAAGATTGGCTTTTTGGGGTTTCCACCCCTCAGCCTCAGTGGCCAGACCAATTGTCAGTTACAGTTGTTTTCAGGTTAGAAATATGCAAACAAAGGACAGAGAATGAAAAACAAATGATTTGTTTATGTTACATCTGTGGGAAAGGTAGAAAACTGCTCTAATATTGTACAGTAACTAAAAGATCTGACTCCATTTATGAATTCAAAAGGCTAATAAAAAAAAAAAAAAACTCAGAAAAACCAGGGTAACAGCAGGGCTCACTTCCGCTCTCTTGTGGGGTGTGACTTTGCATGCATCTACGTGCCATTGGCAACTACCGAGGAGCTAGAGTTTCTGCTCCAAAATAATGACAACCTTCAGTTCACCCTAGAGATCTATCCAGGAAAAATTTCCATCCATATCCTGGCCACAAATTATTTAAAGCAGAATTTCATTTGGTTCCCAAATTCGTTCGAGGTAAAACTCCTCTCGAAGGTGTGACAGTCTTTACAGATGGCTCAGGGTCTTCTCATAAGTGAGTCATGACTTGGAAAGACACTAGGACACAGAAGTGGGAGTCTGACATCCTAGTAGTGGAAAAATCTCCATAAATTGCTGAGATGGCAGCCATCGTCAGGGCATTAGAGAAGTTCAAAGACCAAACATTTAACCTAATCACAGATTCAGCATATGCAGCTGGTATAGCTATGAGGGCTGAACATACCTTTTTAAAGGACGTGTTAAATAGTAACCTTTATAATTTGCTTCCTAAACGGACTTATCTTATCTCCTGCAGAAAGCAACCATATCATGTCATGCATGTGAGGTCACACACTGACCTTCCCGGTGCTATCGTGGATGGCAACAAGAGAGCAGACGCACTGGCAATGGTGGCACAAGCACCAGCCCTCCCAGACACGTTCCAACAAGCCAAGCTCTCCCATCAAGTTTATCATGAGATTGTCCCAGCACTAGTGAGGATGTTTCACCTCACCAGAGAACACACCAAAGCTGTGGTAGGATCATGTCTGCAATCATATCTGATGTGTCTGTGTCTGCCAATCATACCAGGTGCCCTTTTTAGACAAAGGCATCAACCCAGGAGGGCTCAATAATAATGAACTGTGGCAGATGGATGTTACACATGTTCCATCTTTTGGTAGGCAGAAGTATATTCACATGTCAGTAGATATATTCTTAGGTCGCAGTTTTCACCTCAGCACATATGGGTGAAAGCATCTGCTTTGTTAAAAGACATTTCTTATTGGCCTTTGCAGCTCTGGGAATTCCCCATAAAATTAAAACAGACAATGGCCCCACCTACTCCTCAAAACAGTAAAGGCATTCTTCCAAGATTGGGGCATAAAACATAAGAAATGGATACTGTACTCTCCCACAGGCCAATCAGTCGTTGAGAGGACACATCAGACTCTTAAGAGAGTCCTTCACCAACAGCGGGGAGGTACAGAGACACTTCCTCCCGCTGAGAGGCTCTGCAAGGCACTTGATGTAATTAACTTTCTAAATTGTTCAAGCACTGAGCCTAATGCCCCTGTCATCAGGCACTTCTCGAATTCAGCCCGAGCTAAGCTTGAAGAGAAGCTGCCTGTGTTAATCAAGGACCCAGAAACACATCAAATATCAGGACTTCTTCGGTTGATTACCTGGGGTAGAGGGTACGCATGCATATCCATGCCTACAGGCCCTAGGTGAATTCCCGCAAAGAACATCAAAACTTACCTAGGACCCATAGATACTAATAAAGCCAATTCTGAGCAAAATACAGAGTCACCAAAGGTGCAGCAGACAGCAGCCTGGATAAGGAGGAGAAGATGGCTGGTCCCACAAAAGACAGCTCAGTGTCCTGTGACCAGACAACAGACAAGACAAGCAAGGCCTACTGGAAGTAACAAAAACTAAGAAAAGAAGTGATTTCTTTCCTTACCATTTATTCCTTACCCTTATTTCCTTACCCTCTCCCACAAAATCCTTTTACCCAAACTATGTTAACTTTATTTAAAAATATCTCTTCTATTTGTTAAACTACTAAATTGTTGTTTTTTATTTATATAGAACACTGACCCACCGTCCTACAAAAAGAGACAAAGTATGGAGACAAGACATATTCTCCTGCTGATTGTTTTTATCATCACCAACCAAACCATGGTCCAGGCAATAGAACACCCAGAAACAGATGCTGCAGTGCAGAAGATGCTGTGATACGCTATTGCCCAGCATGACAAAAGTAATTACCATCTGCTCCCAAGCCAAATTGTAAACGTCATAAAGGCAGAAAAGCAAGTTGCAGAAGGAATCAAATGTAACATAGTGGTGAAATTAAAACAAGATAACAAGTATGAACTATGTAACTTAGTGGTATTTAATACACCATGGAAGAACTCAATACAAATACTAAAAGACCAAACCAAAAGAGTGAGCCTCCAACCAACACTCCTGATCCGAAAAAGACTGATACAACCACTCAAAAACCTCTAACAACTGACTTTAGTGAAGTGAAGACCAAGTCACAGAACAGATAGCTGCTGAAAACATTTATAAAACTCCTTATTTCTTTGTTGTTACTGTAACCATTCTTTTACTGCCTTTATCCATCTATCTTTATAATTTATATCATTGCAAGCATTTTATTAACACTGTCTTTGCAGTTTTTCAACAGGGAGGGGAGAACAAACTAGACAAAGACAGTAAAGGATAAGAGAACGATCCAAATAACCTGCCAAACATCCCCCCTTGAAGGGACAGCAGTTTAAATTTCTTTTATCTTACCCCCCTCAAAAACTTCCCCAGATACCTCTTTCCCGTACCCCTTCTTTTCCTAAAGTTCCCTAGTGCCTAAATAATATGTTGATAGTTTGAACTAGTTTTTCTTTTTAGAAGCAAACCCCAAAGGACCCCTCTGAGATGAGAGGCAGTTACCATGTCACAGTGATGCAGATGCTCTTCACACTCCACATGCTCCTCAACATCAAAGCATGGAAGATTGGACAACCACCAGAAAATGTGTGGGTGACACTTGCCAAGACCCTCCGGCAAGACAATTTGTGCCTGTCCATGGGCTCTATCAACAGTCCTCTGTCGTCGTGCCTGGTAGGAATCCCATTCAGAATCAACGAGCCATCACCTCTGCATCCCTTTGCAGGGAACTGGCCTGTCCTGCCCACTGCAGAGAAAGGACCAGCCTGAGAAGCCTGGGAACAGCGGGTGAAGCTCATACCCAAAGCTACAACAGACTCTCACAAAGAAAACCCAGTAGCAAACTCCGAGTCCCAAGAGCTTGATCTGCTTGTCTCAGCAAAAGCTAGTTATTGTTTTAATTTTTACTTTCAAAATACGGCCTCTAGTTACAAAAATCAAAGTAAACCCCCTAAACAAAATTTACAATTTGGTCAACTGGTGCAACTACACAACAGAAATTCCATTTGACACTTCTGGCTTCCTTATTCCTAGGGCACTTCCCAAGGGCGTGTTCCTAATTTGCGGTGATAAGGCGTGGGCAGGGATCCCTTCCCGCATCCAAGGAGGTCCATGCACATTTGGCCGACTTACAACACTCACCCCAAACATTACTCTCTTAGAAGAATGGAAACGAAAGGATAAATTTGCCTGTCCAAAAAGATCCTATACCCAATTTGACAAAATTTTTGATGCCACCCTTTTTGATTGGTGTCCTTGGGTGACTTTATGATGCTTGTATCCCCAATCGTCTGCTCTGTTTGTGCTGTATATTGAGTTCTGTGCCTTTAAGACTGGTTCTAAGAGCAAGGAGAAGCGCAGAGTTTGTTTTGAGAAAACTGCCTGACTCCTCCACATTCTTCTCTGGATGGTGTGTTCAGCAGAGTTTTTTTTTTTTTGCTTTTAGTTAGTTTCAGCTAGCGAGGGCAGAGAAGTTCCCTGGGCTGGTTTTTTTCATTTTTCTTGGAACTGTTTAAACCTGCTCTGGACTGAAAAAACCCAGGGGAGCACTGGGGACTGCACCTGTGGCCCACCAGGGCCTGGACCTCGGCATTTTCCAGCAGCGCCGGAGGGACTGGGACTGAGGAGAGACTGAGAGAGAGCCGAGCTACACCCACGGCAAGAACTTTCTCAATTTGCCATCTCACTCCAGAACAAGAGGTTTTGTTGATTCATATTATTAATTCTTTGTACTTGTATGCACTTTGTTTGTTTAGTAAAATAGTTTTTTCCACTTTTCTCCAAAGAAGTTTTTTACCGGACTGGTTGGAGGAGGGACCACTTGGGTTTGCTTCCCAGAGGGATCCTACTCAGGGGTTTTCTCCCAAATTTGTCCCTAAACCAGGACAAAGTGATTGAGACCAAATGGACGGAGATGAAATGAGGCACAATGGAAATGACCAAAACTTGCCAAAAGAACTCCAATTCAAATGCTGCAATCAGGCAAGAAGTGGAAATAAAGGAAGGAAGGAGAGAAAATTAAATTGAGGAAATGCAAGCTTAAAGGAAAAAGTGAAAAATGTTTAAAGCATGTGAAAAGCAAAAACTGAATGGGATGATGAGAAGTGCAGGGAAAGGGATTGAAGCTTGCCCAATTAATCTTCCTTGAAACCTTGAAAACAGGGAACAAAGCCTAACAAACACTCAGGAAAGGAGATACAGTGAGAAACAGTGCGAATGAAAACAACTGAGAATATTTGGACCAGAGTGATTGAGACCAAAGAGACAAAGATGAAATGAAGGTTACTGAAAAGGGCCAACACTTGCCAAATGTACTCCAACTCAAATTCTGCAATTAGTCAAGAAATGGAAATAAATTATGGAGAGGAAAAAATCTAAAAATGAAAACTTAAAACGAAAAAGAGAAAATTTTGAAAGCATGTGAAAAGAAAAAAGTTGATGGTATGAGAAAAAGTGATGGAAAAGGGATGGAATCTATCCACATTAATCTTCATTGACATTGCAAGATGGCATTCACTTTCCCGAAAGGAAAGTGTTCCTTTCGGGAAAGGGAATGAAAACTTGAAAACAGGGAACAAAGTCTAACAAATGCTCAGGAAAGGGGATATGATGAGAAACAATGCAAATGAAAACAACCAAGAAAATTTGGGTCTGGAGTGATTGCGACCAAATGGACTCAGATGAAATGAGGGGTACTGAAAGGACCAACACTTGCCAAACATACGCCAATTCAAACTCTGCAGTCAGGGAAGAAATGGAAATAAATGAAAGAGAGGAAAATAAATTGAAGAACTGCAAGCTTAAAATGAAAATGGGAAAATTTTGAAAGCACATGAAAAGCAAAAAGTGAACGGGATGATAGGAAGAGCAGGGTAAACAACTGAAGCTTGTCCAATTTATCTTCATGAAAATCTTGAAAACAGAGAAAAAAAAAAACCAAAAAAACAAATGCTCAGGAAAGGAGATATGGTGTGAAACAACACAAATAAATACAAAAAGGAGAAATTTTGGAACCAGAGTGATTGTGACCAAATGGACTGAGATGCAATGAAGGGCAATGAAAAGGACCAACACTCGCCAAATGAACTCCAAGTCATGTGCTGAAATCCGTCAATCAATGGAAATAAAAGAAGGAGATTAAAAGAAATCCAAGAAATGCAAGTTTAAAATGAAAAAGGGAAAAATTTGAAAGAACATGTAATTACAAAATGAATGTGATGACAAGAAGTGCAGGGAAAGGGACGGAGGCTTACCAAATTAATCCTAATTGAAATTGCAGTATTTCATCCCTTTCCTGAAAGGAAAGTCATTCTTCTGGGAAAGGGAGTAAAATACTGAAATCAGGGAACCAATTAGAACAAACACTCAGGAAAGGAGATATGATGAGAAACAGTGCGAATTAAATCAACTGAGATAATTTGGAACTGGAGTGATTGTGGCCAAATGGACTGGGATTAAATGAGGGGCACTGAAAAGGACCAACACTTGCCAAACGTACTCCAATTCAAATGCTGTAATTAGGCAAGAAATGGAAAAAAATGTAGGAGAGGAAAAGAAATGGAAGAAATGCAAACTTAAAATGAAAAAAGGAAAAATTTTGAAAGCACGTGAAAAACACAAAGTGGATGGTATGACAAGAAGTACAGGGAAAGGGACAGAAGCTTGCCCAATTAATCTTCATTGAAATGGCAAGACTTCATTCCCTTCGGAAAGTCTTCCTTTCAGGAAAGGGAATGAAATCTTGAAAACAGGGAACAAAATCTAAAAAATGCTCAGGAAAGAAGATATAATGAGAAACAGTGTGAATGAAAACACCAAGAATATTTGGAACCGGAATGATTGAGACCAAATGGACTGAGCTGAAATGAGGGGCACTGAAAATGACCAACTTTTGCCAAAATACTCCAATTCAAATGCTAACATCAGGCAAGAAATGAAAATAAAAGAAGGATGTTGCAGTTCCTTAAGCATGGTCTCCACACCTGGCTAGCTCAGGCACTGTGGTGTGGAAAGGTACGGAGAGCTGGCCGTGCCAGCTAACCCGATCCTGTGGGGCCTTGGATCCCACACGACCTCGGCAGCAGGCACAGGTGGTGCAGGGCAACGACGGTGAGATAGAAATGCGGACTGTGCTGAATGGGTCACAAGATTTAATTGGAGCCCCAGCGTGGGACCACCTGACCTCCAGGTAACTGCCTAGGCAGAGACCCCCAGGCTGCTTGCCAGCAGCTTTTATCTGGGGGTGGAACCAGGAGAAGAGGCAGTGGGTGAGCAAATCAGGGATCACCAGGGAGGGGTCACACAGATGAATGTTATTTTCATAAACCATACATGAATGATGAGGAGGGAAACCCTCTGGATCTGACCTGTCACTTGATGCCCTTGGAAGAACTTTCTAGCTCCAGGGGAAGGCCCTAAGATGACAGGTAGACCCCAGAGGAGGGGAAGTGGGGGACTGACATATAATGGTTGGAGGGGAGAAGAGCAGGGAAAGACCATTTTGGGGGAACAAACTGGGATACATAGAACGAACCATAAATTAATAGCACATACAATAATAAACTTTGGTACACCACTGCAAGTGTACACACCCCACAATATTATGGGGAATCCTTGCTAAAGGGGCCAAAACATGGTTAACAGAGCAGAATATTAAAATATGAGGCTATCTTGATAGTCTCCTCTGAATTAGAGCTGAGAGTGTCAAATATACAAAGCCCCACTCAGTTCCTTTATGGGGACCCAGGGGAATAATTAATTCATGATTGCATGGAGGTCATAGAGTTACAAACAAAAATACGCCCAGATTTGAGAACAAGAATTAAAAACAGGAGAAAAATTATTTAGAGATTTATCATCCCGAGTGGTAGACAGAAGAAGAAAATCTGGGTATGCCATAATTTGTGGAGAAAAACTGGAAGTAAAAGAATCTGGTCCCCTTAGCCTGCCCTGGTCAGCACAAACCTGTGAACTCTATGCATTATTCTGTGCATTGCTGTCATTAAAGGATCGAGAAGGGACCATATACACCGACTCAAAATATGCCTTTGGGGTAGTGCACACATTTAGGAAAATTTGGAAAGAAAGGGGACTTATAAACACTCAAAGAAAAGGATTAGTGCACCAAGGATTAATAATTCAAATTCTTAAAGCTTTGAGGAGTCCAGACAAGATAGCAGTGGTTCATGTGAAAGGCCACCAGAGGGGGAGAGACATTGAAACAAAAAGAAACAATTTGGCTGATGATGACACTAAGAAAGCTGCCTTGAGGGAAAACAGCAATGTAGTTATGACTTTTCAGGAAGCAGGAACACAAAATCAAACACCATACTTTTCTTTAGCAGAAGTAGAAGCCATGAAAAACCTAGGAGCAACTCTAAAAGAGGGACAATGGATTCTTCCTGACAAAACCACAGTTCGAATGGCAGAAAAAGACTAGACTCATGCTTCAAGGGTGAAAGGACCTATACCCAATAAAAATTGGAAAATTATTTTGACACCAGGAGACCTGAAAGTAAAATTAAAAAAGGCTTAAATTTGATAAAACCTTTTTATTAAAAAAGGTCTAATTTATTAAAAAACTGTGTCCTAAACAGTTTAAAGTAAAATTATAATTAATCCGTGAAATGGCTGAACAGAGCACTTGGTGCCCAGAGGCTATAGCTCATATGGAAAATAGTTTTCGGCTGTGGATTTCACATCATGCTGCAATACATTTGGTGTGCCACCCACATATTGAAAGAATAACCCAGCCCCAGGATATTCAAGATATCCTTAGTGCAGAAAGGTCAGAAGCTGCCATCCCGTAGAGAGAAGTTCCCATGTTTCAGCAAGGTTGCTGCAAACACGGTCATCAGTGTGAGTGGCGTAAAGCAGTGACCATGAAGTGGCTGAGACAAAGACATTGGCACAGAACAACTGTACCTTGGGACCAAAGAGATGTAGCTTTTATGATTAATTGTATACGATGTTTTAGTAGAATAGAGCGAGACTTGAGAATGCACAATTGGGTTTTAGCACAGATCAACATTGATGCTAATTTGCAACCATTTATAATAAAAGATCATGTACAAAGAGCATTTATTTATTTAGTGTAACACACAGAAGGATTAGCGGCTTTGAGAATACTGCAAAAACAAAAGATAATAGCAGTAAAATGTGGATATAGTAAGACACCCAGAAACAACAGAAAAACAGAAATTAATTGTGTTGCTTAACTTGTCCAAACTATTGAACTCATTTGATAATTAACCATTAGAGTTCTGTGTTTTGTAATTGCAATTAACTTTAATTTATTATAAAAATTAGGCATTCTGGATTGGCTGTTGACAGCAACTCCATTGAGTTTGGAGGCAGAACAATGCCGATGGGAAGGGATTAGACACTTCCTTGATCAATGGGGACAGCCTGAACAAATTGAAAATCTTTTAAGATGCCCTCAGCGACTAACACTAACATTTCATTGAGGAACTACAATTCCAGAACAAGAGACTGGAAACACCTGTTACTAAAAGGGTCCAAGAACAAGTAACACACTGGGAGTGCACTAAGCATGGCTTAGAGTGTCACCCATGGGTTTGTGTTATTTGTAAGCTTTGCCTTAATTTGTGGTGGAGAGTAACAAGAGCAGAAGAAAGAGAGAGACAATTGATGTGTTTAACTTGCTTAGATGGCGTGCATAAACAGTTAACTTTGAAAAG